>JAJSRV010000030.1:6858402-6950670 GCA_021527715.1 Neoseiulus cucumeris | reverse complement strand
TTATACCAGCCACCTCCGCGGCCTTCGGCCGCTCCGGTGGCTGGCGCATCTTCCCACCGGAGCTTGGTGAGTATGGCCTCAAATTGCAGGCTTAATTCCATCGCCGCCACAGCCGGCGGGGACAGGGATCGTTTCGCAAACAAATCTTTTTTTTGCGAGGAATCAACGACCGTATGCGTATCCAGGATCTTTTCTGGGGGGAGGGGGGTTTGATTTTTGAATGTGAGTGAGCGTGATTAACAGGTTGCGGACCACTGACTTAGATAGTATGACCCAAAGACTCGGGGGAAGCGGGGTTCTACCCTCTCTATTTTCGGTCTGAGTCGAAACATGCAATTCGTGTCACTGGAAGATATGAGTCCTCCATGTAATTTCCGTTTACGTTTCTACATGCACATGCAAACCGGAAGATCTCCCTCCCGCGGAACAATAATCCGTCTCTCTTGGATCCCCGCCAGCTTCACCCCAAAGATTCAGTCTCAATTTTTGTACCCCCTGAGAATCATCATGGACCTCTGGCAGTGCGGAGAGTATAGAGCAGGGGTGGGCGTCCCGCGGGCCGCATGCGGGACAGGCCTGGGATCTATCCGCGGGCCGCACGTGGGCCTCCAGCACGGGGTCTATTTGCGGGCCGCGGTAAGTTGCCCACCCCTGGTATACAGCGTTAACAGTCAGTAGTGTCTTGTTGGAGTTCGTGTAATACTGTAGTCGCTTCAACTCTTGAGTTGATCGGCGACTTCGTTGCCTTCAGACGATAGATCGAACTGTGAGGCCGCCTAATCCTAAACAGGCGTTGCATTCAATTCTTATGCGATGGATCGAGCTGCGAAGCCGCCTATCGGCGATTTTCAGTACTTTTCTGAGTTTGGGAACAGGCCGTCAAAACCGAACGTTTTCGTGATTCCGAAGTGTAAGCTCTCCAGTTTTCTAGGAGGATTTTCCTCAAGCTTTGTAATGACCGATTTGGCTTCTAAGTCGCCGAAAAACGAATTCTTGGAGGCAGAGTTCTGCGCACAGACGGACGGACATTGCTCTTTCATTTGGTGGGGATTTGGTGGGGATTTTTTCTTGGAGGTTCGCTTTGTTATGTCTGCCTCGGTTACTACGAAACAACAACAATATCCTAAGAGCGCGCGCCTTAGTCCGTGAACAAGGTCCTCCGGCGTGTACTCGGACCTACAGACATGACCGCCATTGATCTAATTATAACTAGAGCTTTCGCATGATACTCTATCTTTGAGAGTGCAATCAGGGCTCAGTTGCGACCGCTCGGATCGCGATTACAAGTTGGTTGAGCCTCCGCATCGATTCGACTGGAAACCGGCTCAATTCAATCGACGGCTCGTCGTTTGTCCTTCTCGGCTTATCCGACAATACATCTGCGGAGGTGTTCTCTCGGCAGGGGCGCATTCAACTTCAATCTAGGGCGAACAAGAGGCTACCCCATTGTGGACCAGGCAACGCTGAAGTCTTTCAATGGCGACGCAGATATCTTTGTGCCTTTCGCCCCCTGAAAACCTGCCACTGTTCCGAGGGCTGAGAGATCGTTGCAATGATATCAGAATGATTTTTAGAGAGGAATTCGATAGGTCAATTTCAGTTTTCTGAGTCTTCACGCCGCCTCCGAGACCCCTACCTACGTGGCGTGACATGCATCAGTGTGAAGAGGTTTTTTTTTAGCTTAAGGTGTCTCTCGGTAGACAACAAGCGTGTCAGCCTTTGACGGGTCGGGAAATCGAACTCCACTTGATAGTTCACAACCTAGCGTCTTCTTAACAACGCGGATCGGGTGCCGTGCAATTCACGGCGCCTACGTGTAGTTCTCTCCCCTACATCGATCCAAGGTCTTGTACGACGGCTTGTCCGTGTGGCGCAGAGAACTCCTACTTCACTCGTGCCGGCTGCGAACGTTTTCGGACGGCGTCGCCGGAGTGCCTGTTCTTTGTTCATACGGAAAACTAGTGGGAAATTTGAGACGTTCAAGGTTTCACAACAGAAAATGTGAGATTGCCCCAACCTTTCTTCAATTCTGATTTTGGTTTTGAATCTGTGCTGTGTCGTGGATTAGGCGCTCCCAACACGAAGTTTGAAATGTCGGGTGTAGCTTTTGAATACAGTATGGCTCAGACGCTTTCTCAGCTCGATAACGTTCAAGAGAGCAATGGACCGGCAGAACTTAGCTCGAAGATTGCCTTTTTCGAATGAGAGTTGAATGACTTTTCCGTTATGTATAATATTTGTCGGCCTTGAATTCAACGCGGTGAGAATTCCTGTAGATTTCTATTGCTAATCTCCCATCTTATTCGAATTTCCTTCGTCTTTCTGAGGTACTTCGAGGTTGAAATAAAGGTCTCATCTCCTTAGTTTATTCAGTTCCTCATCGATCCTGGATGACATCACCCATTCGAAGGAATAGCCTTCAGAAAAAAGTGATTTCACGTCCCCGGTTCCCCAATCATCTATCAGAGTTTCAGTTACTCAGCTGTTGCGCTGCTGAGAATGTTATATTTCAATTTCTTTCTCGGGTCGAGCCTGCAACGTATCACCAGGTGTCAATAATTGATCTCGCGTTTATGTATAGGAGGGACGCGATTGCCTCTGGACGAGACCTCAGACGACGGATGTAATCATCGAGAGAGCTCGCATTGCTCTTGTTTCATTAACGGATCGTTCTTGCAGGCGGTGGCATATGATATTTCATTGAGGGAACTTCTTTTGGATCACATTGTGGTGCGTAGTGAACGACTTATTCCTGTGAACATATCTGCCGTCGCTCAGCAAAGATGGATTCGTGCTTCAGCTCTTCTTCTTGCAATCACTATCTCGCACCCACAGTCTGGACTCATGAGATCTTCCCTTGATCCAGATGTACACAGAGAAATGTTAGGAATGCCATCCAATCGATTTCAGTCTTTCTCAATCACGATTTTCTCTCGAAGAACGAAGGACGATCAGGCCCGATGATTCCGGGGAGTACGTTCCAAGGTCAGGTCGTGCTTTCCACATCCCTGTGCTAGAGTCAATAATAATGATGCTGTTGACACCTTGCGCGGCGATCGATCTCAAGTTACTTTGGCTAATTTTCTGCGCGTGGGACATGACATGAGCGGTCGACCAGCTTCTGAAGGAGAAGCCAAAGTCGCGGTCAGCTGCTGCCGATTGCATCAAATGTGTACTCAACAGCCGTAAAAGAAATAAGTGATCAATCGAGAGGTGGTTATCGATTGTAGTTCATGATTGAGATTGCGTTCAACCACTCGTTCGACAATATAGCGACAGAAAGTTGGAACAAACACGAGCAGATACATCGAATATACTCAGTACACAGATTGAGACCGGTACATAATTCACGCTTTGTTACTCCTTCGTTATCCGGAGCCTTCTTTAGGGATCTGCTCCGAGATCTCAAGCTTCCCTCAGTTCGTGTCTTGGGAGGGAGGGGCACAGAAATCGAAACTCATCATGTCAACCCTTCGAAATGTTATAGATCCCACGACGATCAACCCCTTTGACTGGATTTGAAGTCGGTATGCAGCCCACAGCTTATTGAAAAACTTCGAGTTCCGCCATGGGTTGCGGAACTTCTTGTGAGAAAACCTCTGTAGTCATCGTGACGCCGTCTGAGAAAGACGCAGCAGCAGCAGCGAATAACGAGGGGTGAGCACCAAAGCAAATTTGAGCGGTCTCGTTGTGAAGTTGTGCGGCTTCCGCTGCGAGCTCGTTGCCACGAAGCAAACCAGTCAATAAAATTCCCCCTTGTTTACGGAGCAAATTGCTCGCTTGCCACGGCGAAACCCCGAGGAACTTCATGGCCTGCGACTTATCGAGAGAGCGTCAGAGACTTGGACGGAGAATAAAACTCAGAAGCTGTAGGTTGAAACGTATATGCGAGGATCGTCCCTGAATTATCGAGTCGTCGCTTCGTGATAGAACTATTAGCGTTCCACCAAAGTCTTCCACTCTCGCAAAACTACAGCATTCTCACTTCTATCCATTTATTCCGACCGACCTGACCTGATGTGTGTTTTCTCGTGAGCCCGGAGAGTGTTCCGGAGATGGAATGGATTTCCGAGCAATTATTTTATTGAGATCTCGTTCCAGAGATTCACTTGACTCGGTGAAGGTCGCCTCGCCCGTGCACAAGAGACTTCGAAGCTCACTGAAAAGCGAGAAGCACGCAAGTTTCGGTCCAATCACTTCTGAAAAGAAGAACCTCGTCAACGAATTCAGAGAAATGCATCTTCAATGGAAAAACTCCCAGCTTATCGGTGAGGACTCCCAGGAATCCATGTCTCGACTAGATCTTATCGGGTTGCTGGACTTGCTTAAACACAAGAGCTCGGGGTAAAGCAGCTTTGATTTTTCAGAAACCCATGTGGCAGATGTAACGGGCTGTGATTTCGGAAACGAGTGCTTGGCCACTTGTTCTAGCGACAAAACCGTGCGGGTTTTTGAACGATACTCAGACGGGCAGTTCATTGAAAAAGACTGTTCGCCGCTTGTTGGGCACACGTACGCGTTGACAGCAGTCCGCTTCACGGCCTCGGGGAATCTTCTCTGCTCGGCATCGATCGATGGTACCTGCATAATCTGGAATGCCGAGGTCAGTCACAAGTTTTCCGGAGAGAAGAATCCAAATAGAAAAGATCTCACTCAGTGCTGGAAAATCTGAATATCGATCGTTAGAATCGATGCTAAATCGAATACAAATCATTCGTGTTTGTTTTCCTCAAGACCGGGTTTCAAGTAGCGACCTTACGACATCCATCATCAAACTCGATTCGATGCTGCGCGTTTTCGCCATCGGAAGTATTACTGGCAACGGGAAGCGACGACGAGACCCTTGTGATATGGGATGTGGCGAGTCGATCAGTGATGCGGACTCTTGGTGGTCACGAGGCCACGGTTAGTGAGCGATTTTGGTTTCGCGAAGCTAACGCAGAAATTATTCAAAAATTCCATTCGGTTCGACTCTGATCATTGAAAATTACAGGTAACTTGCTGCGCATTCACTCCAGACTCAACGCTGATCGTAACGGGGACGGCGGAAGGGTTGTTGAAACTTTTTGATGTTCGAGGAGGCAAATGCCTCTCCACAAAACTAGACGGTCATGATCTTGGTGTACTCGCATGTGATTTCTCTCCTCAATATGAGTCCAATGGTGAGATTTTGGAAAATTGGGGCTCCTCATCGGGAACTCTGGCGCCGTTGTACATTTATAGATCGTTCCCATCACGTTCTTTCGTGTCACAACCGAAATCTCTTGACAGCTTCGGCCGGAGGGCCTTTCAGCATGTTCATGATGGCGTCTGGAGGCAACGACGACCAACTGCGTGTGTGGCGCATTGAAGCCGGACTCCATTGCCAGATGACACTGATTTACAACCTCCAAGGTAAGTCCGCATGTATTGAGCGAGTTTCAGAGCGCACTCGGGGAGCATCAAAATAGAATTTGTAGGCCACGATGATTACCCCTCAATTATTGTATTGAGAGCTCTATTTTTGCTCGCAGGACACTCAGGCAACGTGATGGGCGTTCGATTCTCCCCGGATGGAGCGATGCTTGCTTCAAGGTATGGAGCAGAGAGCCCTCCCCTCTAGAAAGCTTGGCAGGCGTCCAAATAAGTCCCTCGGGATGCACGGCATTCTCTGGAAACTCTTTAGGAATCGATAGAAGCTCTCAGAGAGCGTTGAACGAGGATTGAGAGAGTTACTGAGTTCGAGGTTTTTCGAACACTTTCATAACAATATTGGCGGATGAAGAACGCTTATTTCGAGACAAATGGAGACAGCCGGAATCCATTCATTAAAAGCGGTTTTATTTGTTCTCAGTGCTGGCGATAAAGTTGCCATCGTTTGGGACGCGGTAAGTGCGAAGCGGAATGCATCCTGTGCTTTCAAATCCTTCAGGCACAAATACTAAAAACACATCGCGCACATGAGCATGCTAAAGAAATCCCCCCAATAAAATGAATGTCAAAAGAGTTCGAATAAAATCAATCCCCCAAGAGTGCCGTGTGGGCTTTTCAGATTCGGATGTATGAGACGACAGCTCAGCGTGCCCTAGCTCCAACTTACACAGAATACTTTGGCCGTGGAGAAACCATGACACTGAAGAGGCGAAAACATTTGGAATCTCAATACGAGCCTATACTTCTCGATCAGGTATATCGAATTTAAATTCCTGCGGATGGTTTGCGGAGTGAAGAAGAGGAAACCAGCACGCGATTTGGGAGATAGATGCGCCGGGGTCTCTCAGCCGTTGACCGTCGACAAACGTTGCATTCAAACATACACTACACCGAGTGGCTCTTAATGATATTGAACTAATAGCGAATTCCACCGCTGCAAAATAAAAATGGTCCCACCACACCGCACACTCGCTCAGCAGCTTCTACAGCAACCGTGATTCGCTTTCACAAGCTTCGCCGGGCACTCAAGAACTCTACTAAATTCCTCTTCTGCATCTCATAGATCGAAAATGATCTCTGGTTGTAGCTCAGGTGACACTTCAGCTCGATCTCGCTACCTACCGCAAAATAGTCTCGATTGATTCGAAGGATCGTTGTCACGGAGTTTCCTCCTCAAGTTGCCGATAACGTTCTCCAATCAGGATCATCGTTAAAGAATCTTCCTCACGACCGAGTTTATAAATTTCAATTTCAGTGCAGCGGTGAACTCCTCCAACGTTTGGAAGGTCATCAAAGCTACGTTCCTTGCTGCGCGTTCGGCTTAGACGGCAAGGCAAGTGATATCACAGCTTCACATTGATTCGACCACGAGTTGAAGAGATAGTTACGATAATAATCGACAGCTTCTGAGTTTTCCTATTCCGGTAGGCGCTTGCCACGGGGTCAAACGATCGCACCATAATTGTCTGGGCCTTGGATGACGACGGTAATGTGGAGCCCTACTCCACGGGACTGGTATGGATCAGATCTTCAGCTAATTTTTGAAACTTTCGCAAATTATTCTCAAACTCAATACGCAGCCGATGAACTCAATATTCGTCCTGGAAAATCGCAGAAGGTACCGGCACCAACGCTCCCCGCGGCTCATCGAATCGCTGTGGTTTCTCAATGGGACGTGAAAGACGTCGGTCTCTGGCTCGCTCAATTAGGCTTACCAAATCTACAGAATGCGTTCCGTAAACACGCCATCGACGGCCAAGAGCTTCTCCATTTGACCCACGAAACGCTAACTAACATCCTCGGAGTTGGTAGGTGTTCTTTCCAAGGTTAAGGCGAAGAGTCTCGACGTCACATAGCGCCGCTTTCGTACCGAACAATTTGAGTGATCGATCGATCAGGGATCGATCTTTTGAATATTCATTTTCTAAATGTCGAGTTTCATGCCGGTCGAGCTTACATTATCGTAGATCATGATTGTAAATCAACTTCTGTCGATTCCCCAAACTCGAAATGTCACAAACTAGCCTGGTGCCTTGTATCTGATTGCTGATCGACCGGGTGCTGAATTTACGGCGAGTTTTTCATACGAGTTTGCGTTTCTCATTATTCTAGATACCCTCGGACATCGGCAAAAAATTCTACGGGAGGTGGCTCGTCTGAAGAACCCCCTGTGGAAAACGTTTGCGCCAGAGGACGAAGACAACGCTCTCATCAAGGCGAGTCTAGGAGAGCGTAGTGTGATTGAGTCTTGCGTTGTATCGCTCTCTATATTCTAGAATGGATTCTTCTTCCAGGAGTGTACCTGCCCAATAACTCACGAAGTGATGCACGACCCCGTCGTCGCAGCAGGTACGACTCGTTTAAGTCAGACGCGAAATTCTCAAATGCAAACGTCGTCGAACTTCTGGAAACACCTTCTCGTATTTTGCAGATGGATATTCATACGAGCGATCGGCAATTGCTCAGTGGTTCGAGAGTGGCAAAGAGACAAGTCCCATGACCAACGAACCTCTGGAGCACACCATGCTAATACCCAACAAAACTTTGTACCTTTTGCTCAAAAAACTATCTAACTGAACAACCTCCAAGACAGGGACACCATCTGAACCCCATATTCAACATTCTCGACTGGAAGAGCATTTATATGGGAGAAGAGAACCTTAGGAGGAACATTGAGCAGATCGGTGGATCCTGAGAGACGCTGGATAGAGAATTTAGCTTTTTTTCGAAACGATGTCTATAAAGGAGCGATCGTCCGATCGAATCACACTTCCCGCTGAAAATGAGTGTTACCCTGGCATTGATGAACCATCGAACGCGTAAACAGCGAGAGTTTTGGAATGACGTTTGTGCAGATCAAAAATGCACCTTTCCTAATGGAAACCTCTCAGATTACAAATATTTTCTTCTTTGTCCTCATTCAGAAGTGGCCTGATGAGGCAGTCTTCTAAAAACCATCTTCGTGCTATGAGGCGACCATTTATAGAATAACTGTAATTTTTTCTCGATAAAACTTGACCCATATCCATGACCTATCCCTCGAGTGTTTTTTTTCCTGCAGATTGGCCATTCGGACATTTTTGCTTTGGAAATTGAAGACAATTTTAAGCTTCAGCGAAGATTCATAAACCCGAGTTACACATGTAGTTCCAATTCGGCAGAAGTTAACAAGGGGACCAGAAGGCGGGCTTGACAAGATCGAATATTCGATACATGGCTATTCCTGTACATCGTGTGCGTGCTCGGATGGACTAGTAGCACGCTCAGTCAGAGAGAGTTTTCAATTCTATAGCCCTGGTCGCGACTCTCGTTTCAGATGTCGTTAGCCAGGTCGGGCATTGGGTCGGGTTTGAAACCCGCTGAGCACCGCGGAAAAACTCGGGGAGACAGCACTGAACATGAAGAGGACCGTAGAGTTGCTATCTGTTTGGATCAGACGATCGAAAATGAGTTGATGAAATCCGGTTGATTTTCGGTCACCAGGTTCATCGGGAGCTCATCCAGAATGCGCCACCCAGTCTAGCTTCCTCATTAGACGCTCGATCGCGTTCTTATTTGACTCGCCCCGGAAGAATCTGGAATCGAGCTCTCGTTGTCAACGATTTTTGGCATCGCTTTTCCTGGTTAAGGAATTGCAATCCATGAATCTCTGTCTCTTGGAATAAAAACTTACTGTTGAATGACGAAACTATCGAAAGTTTTACGATTCATCGTCGGCAGACCCAATATGCTCAGATCGAACGGTATATGCGGAACACCGACTTGCGAGTCACGGAGTCCTTCCATTGCGAGAGAATAATCGTACGCTGGGTGGATAATCGCATGTTCTACAAAATCAGCCCCCAGGAATTCCTCAGCAGGGGTCATCCTTATCGGTACGAAACAATTGATTATCTGTAATTTGGATGAGTCAATTAATTCTGATGAGTAGATGGATGTGCTATTTCGAGCTCAAAGTAGAGGATGAAGCACCTTTAGTAAAACGAGTGTGACGCCCCCGCTCCAAATTATGATGCAGACAGAAGCCAATGATTGAATAGCCAGCATATAGATGCCACCACCATGGAATAATCCGCTGTTCCCATTCGAGTACCTGTAAATTGCATGGGAAGCGCGAGATCAGCTTCCACAGCTTCACGACTCTAGTTGGAGTCCGCTGACAGAAGCCACGGAAACAAAGACAAAGACAGATTTGTCGCCAGCCAACTTACTCCAGCGACTCCCGCTCTGGCGAAGCTTCCAGATATTTTACCTACATACCGTAGCTACGGCACTACGGAATGTAGTCCTACGGTTTTGTTATCCCCCCATGAGGTAAGATTTTCACCGCAAGGAGCTCCTGTGAGAACCCTAATGCCTCATACATCGGATCCTCGAGCTTTCCGTCTTTTTTTGTAAAAATAAGTAAAATTTTCGGTGCGGAGGGTTTTTTCATATGCGAAATACGGGCAAAAGCCCTTCGAGGTTAGTGAATCACCTCTATGAGCCCTACCAAAAACCGCAATACGTCATCCTTCGATTCCTCGAGCTTTTCGAGCTCGAGATGACCCGGTTCCTAATTACGTAGAGATTGGATCTTCAAACATTCTTAAAGCGATGTTTAAATCCGATTCGCTTCCTTCAAGTGATACGGATGTTGTGAAACAACGAAGTTGTCAAAGACTTCATCGACTTTTTCACTCGCTGCAAAAACTGCGTTTCCTCTCATCCTGTCCAAGCTCACCACTCACCACCGATTTTGTGTTTTTCTTATTTTTTCAAGTGCCCAACGATTCCCTGTCTAACTTATCAGTATTTACGTATGTATCACGACTGGAGTTATCGGCGCAAAGACTGAATAAATTCGTATTGCAACCTATTGATGAGAATATACTCTACCCCAGTAGTGAAGAATCGTCCTGCAGGAAGAAGCCTACGGCCAACATACCCCACAATCCTCCGACAGCGTGAACTGTGAAGGCTCCCACCGGGTCGTCGACTTCGTACTTCTGGAATTTTCGGGAGTGCAGTTGTGATTGAAGACCGGAGTCTATCTTTAGCAGGCTGACTTATTTTGTACTCACTTCAAGAGTTTTGGGTATGTTGCACGAAAGGCAAGCACCCAGAATTCCAACGACCAAAGCTTCATAAGCAGTGAAGTATCCCGACCCGGCTACAGCGATGAGGTGACAATGTTTACAGCTTGCAAATCATTCAGTTCCTCTGGAGCATGGACTCGGATAAAACGAAATCATCGCAGATCAGAAGGTGGAGAGGTCGATCTCTGTTGTTCGGTATGAAGCAAACACTTCTTCTCATCTATCTCGGGTACAAACCTGTGACTGAAACCAGCGCGACGAGGATAGCGTTGACTATGTCATCGATGCGGAACTTCCCGGAGTTCGTCGTGTAACTGTGGGAAGTACATTCAAAGGAAAGCTCAACCGCTCTTTCAGCCTTTTCACTCTGTTTTCGGTGAGTGTCAGATTCGTTTCAGATCACTTCGATGCGGCGTACTCACGAATAGAGAATCCCGATCACGCCGCCGCCGACCGAAGCATTTATGGTGGTCACAGCAGCACGGGAAGCATAAATCCATCTATTGTGCGTCACGCCGAAAGAGCTCCCGCAATTGAATACCAGCCAACCCCACCTAGAGCGAGGACCCGATTAGCAAATAGCATTCTCCAGCAGAATACGACGCGGGATATCTTTCCGACGATTCCTCAGAGTGTGCTAGCGAACATAATACTAGCAAAGAGGGGTTGATACCATAATGTCAAAGTTCCGTAGATGACGTTTGTTGGATTACTCATCGAATAATCCTGGGCGTCATCGCTCTTCGAGAATCGACCTTTTCTCGGGCCGAGATAAAGTGCTGCGACTAAAGCTGATACCCCGCCCAGAAGATGAACGCAGCCGGATCCCGCGAAGTCGAGGGCACCTAATGCCTTCAGAAATCCATGATTCCCCCACACCTTAAAACGTTATTTTATTGGCTCTCAGGTTCAGCTGGTCGTTGCAGAACAAACACGGCGCATCACGCGACGCGACCCAGGAATTCAATTCGGAATAGGCACCGCTAAACGAGTAAGACCAACCTACCCAGCCCGCCGGAATGCAATAGACGACTGTGTTCAAGAGCGAAAATATACAGTAAGCGTTGTAGTTCGTGCGCTCGGCCATGGCTCCCGAAACAATAGTTGTTGCCGTCGTTGAGAATGAAAGCTGAAGATCGAACTTTGGAACATGGAATTCGACATTTGGGCGAAATAAATTACAGTAGAAGCTCATTACATTGAACAGACAGGCGCCACCGAATTCGGTTCGTTCCACTAAATGTCAGTGGCAGTGAACCATCTTAGCATGCAATGGGAAGCCGCGCAAGAGGAATGGTTCGTGGATGACTGATTGTTCGTTGATCCCGTGTTCGTTGTAACGAGCTTTCACTGTTTCGATTGCGAGGAATCATGAATCTACGATTTACAAGGTATGTAATGGATATCTGATGAATCTCTACTGATATGTTCGACAAGTCGTCACCTGGAATATGAATTCGCAGAAACGAAGACCCATGACGGAGATGTCGGCATCCACAGCGAAGTAGTCGTGACCCCTTCGATAGAAGGTCATGTCATCGAGTTGCGAAACATAGCAATTGACTTTTGTAGACAAAGAGCGTCTAGGAATACATACCCGAAAGCTATTGCCGAGTTCTCCTTAGAGTATTGGAGACCATAACCAAACAGCCAATACGTGACTCCGCCCAGCACAATATCCGCTGCGTTTTTCATCAGAATGTTCACTTCGTTCTTTTGTGCAACACAGCCGGATTCTAGGAGACCGAACCCTGATCAATTGACGCCCGTTCGATCCCCATTGGATGTCGCAACCGAATCCAGTTGTGGAAGAGATGGAAAAAAGTAGGGATTCGTCCAATGTTTTTCTCCCTGCGAGCCGATGAACTCCGTTCAAACGATATCTCCAAACATACCGGTTTGCATGGTGAAAATGACGATTGAAGAAGTTAAAACCCATGTTGCGTCGTCGTACGAGAACGGGTCCTCGGGTTCTTTGCGATCAGTAGAATTTCCCGAGCTTGTGTTCATGCCGCCGACCTCTTCATGCGATCTCGATTGCGCCGCAACTTCTCAGTCAGAATCCCGTTCGATCCTTCTGATATCACGGACAAAATCACGAACTCCTTATCTCTCTTAACCTCAGCACTTAGTCTCCGACCGTTACAGCGAGCTCTTTGAAGCTTTGTGCTCTACTTGCCGGCCGTGACACGATATCGACATCCAGGACGTTGATCCATTTAATTATTTCAGGGAGTTCAACGTTGCCGTTAAAGTTGCAACGTCCAAGATCTGCTTCATTATTTACTGCTCACGCACGAAGCCCAAGTCTCTCATCACGTAGTCTATATCCGACACAATATTGTTGGAGATCTAGTTCAACACGGTGAGCCTACCAATCCACCGGGAAACGTGATGGGGTGCTCGTCCTCTATAAATATAAAGCTTTGTTGCTATGTCCGATGTAGAAGGGCTGAGAAGCTCGTGGTTGCCTCATCGATAACCGACCGTTTACATTTGAGAAGCTTGTTCTCGTTCCCGAACATGTAACGCCTTTCCGCTTCATCCTATGTTCCCTTCCTCCTTCCTTCCTTCCTTCCTGGAGGAAGGCTACAATTAGACGCTAGGGTTGGTCGTTCACGGGAGTCCGATGAGAATGGAAAACACGAAAGCCATCTCGAGGTAGCTGTGTTCAATGGCTCACTCGTAGATGAATTCTGGAAGTCGAAATTCTGAAACAATTTCAAGCTTGAGCCCATCCCCCTGGATATTGTCTCGACGTTCCCTTGGAACTGTGACGCATGTACTGCACGTAAGACGTAAGTATTCGAAGGCGGGAGGTAGTCGCAAAGACCACACCAAACGATACGATTGACAGATCCGTTTATTTCCATTAGTATAATCGTTATTTTCATTATAATAATTATCTTCAATTGACACTATGTCCGCAATTATAATTCATACCATAACAAGAACGGGCTTCGAGGCCCACTATCTAAGCTTATCACGCGGTCTCGCGACAAAACATAAGAAGATCCAGAGCCAAACAGCTGCGAAGTTTGTTTCCGCTCAATCAGAGAACAATGAATAGGCTCTTAACTAAATCTCCGAATCTTGAGACGAACATCCGCTTGCTACAAATGGGAAAACCGGCGGGAGTTGGTGGAGATTCGCCGAAATAATACATGGATGAAATCACATAAAACGACTCAATTGTAGCTAGGGAGAAATCATACGCGTCGACACGGAAAAGGGTCAAAGTATGAATTTCCGAATTTCTTATCCGAAAATTGAGGATCGGGATTCGGGTCGAGTATTTTCACGTACTGTCCTGCTGTTTTGTCTCATCTATATCCACTTTCCCGCTTCAAAAGGCGCGTCCCAGAACATGCCGGAAACTCCAGCCAATAATGTTCATACGCACTCCAAGTCACAGTCCGGATTCAACTCACAACCTTAAATAAATAACTTTTCAGACGAGTTTCTCAGGATGCTCCTCACTTTCTCTACCGATCAGGTTTCTGATTCGTCTTCTTTTGCAGTTGAATCAGCGGTGCATCATTGACAGTAACCAAGAAAGAGAGAGAGATAGGTAAAGTAACTTTGAATCCATCAGCTAACATGGCCGTCCGCAAGTCAATCTCTTATTTCCTAGACTTGACTCGTTGTTGCTCGTCGAAATTGCTGAATCGCCATCGTAACCGACTAACACAGTGTAGGAAGTCAAGTCATAGGATGAGGGGTCGTTGGGCCAGCAGCAGGAAAGGAAACCGAAATCAGAAGAAAAGTGTAGAAGCGGCTGTTGTTCACCGACTGTGCTTTTCGCAATTGAATCGATCGGTGCCCTCGAAAGGCCATGAAAGCTATCCAATGTTAGAAAAGTGCTCGTTTCGATGAGGGCAAATCATCTGATAGGTTCGTTCTGGACTCGAACGAGAGACCAGTCCACGGAAGACAATCTTTGTAGAATCGTGTGAAGTCGGTGCGGCGATTCGTGTGGAGTGCGGGAGCGACGTGTATATTGGAAGGAAGAGGAGGGGTGTTATAGGTGGAGCGGGATTCCGAACGGAATACAGCGGTCTCATTACAGCGTCAGGGGAGTTCGAAACAACAAGATTCATCCTTCCGAGACCTAGTCGAAATCATCGAAGGCCCTCGATGAGAAATCGAGGAATACTCGTCCAAACCATTTCGCCCACTTTCAAAAAACCGCTACCCTGAAGCTTGTGTGATAACCGCTCGGGATTTTCGAAAGCAATGTGGGTAGATGTGGCGCGCGATGTCGAAAAGCTTCTCCCCTTGCTTGAAGCCGGGAGTTGGGGTTGCTTGGGGAGACCTCGATGGAGGGATCGATCTCTCCACGTGGAGAATGATACTTCTTAATATGTTTTGTATGTAACGTGCAGATTGTCCACCGATTTGCCCTGGTCGGGCGAGTGCATGGTTGGAGGGAAGCTTTCACAGCTTCCGCTAGTTCGGTGCAGTCGGTTGGGTGGACTGGTGATTTGGGTTCACAGAGGCTGGTCGGGGGCGAGAGCTTATAGATACATACATTCAAGGAAATGAAGCGAGTCGATGCATCAATGCGTGATGGTAGCTCGGCGAATGCTCGAAGGCTCAAGCCAAGCTTTTGTTGATGTTTTGTTGTTGCAGTTGTCGTCATCGGTTTTGTAGTGCTTGGTGTTGGTGGCGATGACGGGGTGAATTCGAAAATCGGTTCTCAAACCGTCGTCGTAAATGGATGCTCAAAGGTTTCTCCTGCAGCTCTTCCAAGTGGCCTTCTATACGTGGACCGCAGTCGTGGGTGGCGACCCAAACGGAGTAGGAGTTACTCTTGGTCTGTGTTGCATGATCTCTTGAAATAGTTATAGTGGAAGGACTGGTCGTATCGATTGCTATTTGACTCAGCGTATGAGTCAACTGAACTTTCAGAGAACAAACGACTCATTTTTTCTAAATCAATCGAAGGTAACTCCCGATAAGTCCTGATATTGCAATCAATTTCGTTTCTGTTCAAACAAACCAACCGAACTTCTTCGGGAACGGCATCCATCTATGGCTGCTTGCGCATGCGTGCGTGCAACTCGCGGAGTGAATGCGATGAAGAGGTGGGTGAGTGAAGTGAATTAAGTGACATTTGCTGATTGTGATTCCGTGAGAAGGAAGAGGCGAACGGAACGAAGGAATGTTGACGGAGAAAATGAATCTGAAAAAGTGGTGGAGAAAAAACTCGCTCACGAAAAGTTCGCACGGTGACCAATCCCCCAAAGCGATCATTTTCGGTCAATCGTCATTGTCGATGAATTTACTGGATTCCTCCCGTTCGCCGCCAAATGGAACAAAACTAGTTGCGATGTGGGATTCGACACCTGCTACTCTACTGAGGATAACTCGGGAAACTCTTCGAGGTTACAGGCAAGATTCGATCCCGTGGCTCTTCGTCGGATAGATACATTTCAATGTGTAGCGCATGGACTTCGCGATCAGGGAATAGTTGACCAAAAAGGTTGCTCTTCGTCCCCATCGTCGATGAAGGCTAGATCCTTCGTTCTATTAACAAGAGAGTTTTGCGACGGAGAGCCCACGAGATTTTTTTGGGCGGCTGTTGTCGGGGGAGAATCCCTTGAAGACGGCCCGCTAAGTCACAGGACGGTGTCCAGCATAAACAGACTGCGAGTTCGGCTTTCATCCTGAAAATGAGAAAACTCGATCAAAACTCTGTGTGATTGCAAACAACATATCGAGAGACAGACAGAGGGAGGGAGATTCTATGTCATCTTCGACCGCAATTCTGACCACGCATACCTGCGGTGCCTTAATATGCGCTATATGACAAGGGATGACCAATATTCCCAGGAGAGGTATGGCAGCGTGATCCGGCGGTGGATAAGTTCTCAAGCACTCAGTGACCATCGCTAGGATCGCTCTGCTTGCTTTGATTATTAGTCAGGCCGTGCTGTGCCCTAGGAGCTACCCGTTCAATAATGAGATTGTTGTCCGATACCTCGGCTTGCCTCCATATTCATATCTCAAGACAAGAACTCTGCGGATCGAACTCCCGATGCTCGAACCGCCGCAAGAGATCGGTCGTTCTCAGTGAAGTCTCACTGGAAAAATCCTGAGTCGCCCGGGAAGATTCCGTCGCACATCAGGGTTGGAGAACAACCAACGCGCGTGGTCAGGGTTTAGGCATCTGACAATCAGACGAAGGACGGCCAGCAAAACGGTGCAATGCGTGTGCTTCCTCCGGACGACGATTTCATTTAAAATGTCTTGATCACTTGACCGAACGGTTTTTGTTGTATTTTGGGACTACTCGCGCATTGCAGCGGTCGGAGAAGCTTCCTTGTGAGTATACCCGTCATTTGGCATTCATTTCTCGGACAGGAGAAGCAAAAAACCTATTGAGTTATGAACAGGGCAGCCGTGCGGAAGGGAAAGAGCAACGGAAGCACCAAAGAAAGACCACCGGTTAAGGGAGAGGCTTTCACATTCAGCAGCAGGAGCGGCGGAAGCTCCAGTCTACCTTCCATTCAATCGGATCACGAAACGGGGTTCCCTTTAAGAGAAGTGGAAATAAAGGGAGTGGAAAGAAGATTCTTTTTGTCCCGTTGCCGGTAGAAAGGCCGCACAAGACTGGGTTCGGATGACTTGGCCCGAGCTGAGCTCGGTTCCTGGTTAGGTTGGAAGAAGAACCGCCTTTTCGGTGTACCTTAATGCAGCTGATAACCCATCCGTGGCCGCCATCGTCGAGCCGTCGTCTTGCGACTCTGACCGACAGCGATTTTGCCTTGAGCCTCACTATTGTGTTCTTCAACACGAGAAGCAGAAACACGACGACATCAGCAGCACCGGCTCACGAACTGATAAAGCTGTCATCACCGCTCCGAACTGTGCCCTCGGGCTCGTTTGGCCGTGTTGCTCTTGATTCTCTTTCACAATGCGCAATGCGCTCCACCAATTGAGAAGGGGCTAACCGACGGACGGCGGAGATCCACCTGCTCCAAGAGAGAGAAATATACACACTTTGGAGAATATGGTTCTGACTGCGCTGAAAAAGGCTCGAGGCGTACAGAATGGGCGCAGCGGGGCCAACGGGCTGGCCGGCTGCTGCGCGGCCGGCCCGCTGTCTGTCTTTGAAGTCTCAAGGTCGTGAGTTCTTTTCAAATCCCCGAGGTACATTTCAGAGCCAGATCGAAATATCCTAAAGTGCTTCGAGGCCAACTCTTGCGAATCAAACTTTTGCAACGAAAGCTGCTTGCCACTTGAGTGCCTTGAAACTCATTTTATCCGCAGCGATGGTCGCGATTGTCCCGTGATAGGATGAGATCGACATCTCGTTCGTTTTAGATAATGCATTCCCGACATGAAGGAAAATACTGAACGAATCAGTTTCCTGACTCGATAACCTAACACCTGAATGTCCAGGGCCAAAAGGGCATTTGATCGTTGGAAACTGTACGGCGTGGAGGAGCAAAGACAATGCTCTGATTGCGTGTGAGTTCGGAACTGAACTACTCGTGGACAAACTCGGAAACTTACGACACTCGCGAGTATTATGCGTTAACATGCATTGCTCGCTCCCACTGCCTGCATTAAAGGTCGTTCGCGTGATCGTATCGCAGCATCGCTACGATAATGACGCGAGCTCCCCTCGCAACAATCGTTCCTAAAGCGCAGTTTCGAAGTCCACCAGTCCACGCAGGAGGTCACCGCCTCCAATAACAGCGGAACGAACAGACACTCATTTGCTCACGAGCCCGGCACGATTCCGAACGCCAGCGATGCTTCATTCTGATCTCGGCAGTTCAAAAACGCCACCCTTGTAGCTAGAGATCGCTGAACGAGTTGTGTTCTGTCTTTTTCAGCAGGATTCGCGACGCGTGGAGCCGGATTTAGAGTCTGGTCGAAAGAGGAAACCTCAATCGGCTAGATTCCGCAAGAGTCGAGAGTTATGCAACGAAAGTCGTAAGGGCGCACATTCCCCAGGTTTTCTGCAACAAAGGTCAGGAAGAGATTTCACTCGCACATTCAGCATGCTTATGCAACATCACGATCGATAGCACGATGTTGTTCCCTGTTCGGTTCATTTGAACACAATCGCAACGCTTGCATGGAAACTTGCGATGTGGTTTCCAAACGTAATAACTCTGACCTAATTAGCAGACCGCTTTTCCTCCGCTCGGCCAGCAGCTCAGACTACGGCTGAATGAGATAAGACCGAATGCAATAACGGGCGAGCTGTGTTTCGCGATGGGAATCTCAAGTCAATCGTATTTCTCACGGAAGCTGATCGAGCTGTTTCCGATTCGTCTACTTCGCAGACTAGCGGAGTCATACCAGCCTCGTAAATCGGTCTTTTCGAAGCTGAGTACGAGAAGGTAGTTCAAGGCTCACTTCGGAGCTTGATGGTATTCTGTCGTCAGAAACCGGTTGTTCCATCTTCGACGACCGGAGGAGTGCAAGCGAAGCACCATGAGAAGGATGTTAGTCACAGCTTGCCGACAAGAGCGAACTCCAACAAGGCAGCTGTGATATGATTTGCGTCTTACCAACAAGCCTTCGGGCATAAAATTTGCATGAAGGAAAACATTAGCCAGATGACAAGAAGCCGAGAAGAGCCCAAAGCATCAAACACTCACTTCCCCTCGCCCAACCTTGTAGCCTGGAGAAAGGAAAAACGACTGCTTTGCATTCGACGACAACGGCGGAGACGCATGAAGCTTAGCTCCAACTGAACTCGGCTAAAAAGTTGAAAACTCAACCAAGTTTGCAACCAACTGACGACGAGCGTAGCGAGTAATTAAGGTTTTCAGACCGTGAGAATGGGTCCGCAAACGACGTTGTCGGGGACGTTTGTCCCACGCAGCCGACCGGAAGGCTTGATTGGAAGAATAGCTAGCGTACAACCGCACATGTCTGAAAGGGTGAGGGGAGGGGATGGTTGACAGCAGCGGATTCAAGAGAGGAGGTCAAAGGGTGGTCGCGCTAGAAACGCACGGTCGCTGCTGCTGGAACGTGGATGGATGGAGAGATACACGCTGTTGAACAAATTGCATATCTTCTCGTCTGGTACCAGCTGGCTCGTCGACCAGATGCTCGCATGCGGAAGCAGGCCTCCGCGAAAGCCGAAACTCGTTGTCCTCTTCCCATGGTGCCGCGAAAGCTTTCAAGTCGGGTGGGTCTATAATGATGGCTGTCGAGTCAGCAACAGTTTGCCGCCGGATCGGAATTGCAAACTACACTCGATGTTGCCGGCTTCGAGTGTCTGTTTGGCTGTCCGCCGCTTGCCGCTCGCTCGCGCTCGCGTGTCTGTCTGCCCGTTTGTCCGTACGTCTTTAGGTCCCTATGTCCGATAGTCTTCCCGCATGTCTGCCCATCCGACTGCAAGAAGGCAGCGGGCGGGCGAAGTCTGCGAACGGAACCCGCGAGCTCGCCAAAGGCTCCGCGATGCACTTTTCTGAAGGAGGAAAGGAAGAGAACCTCTAGAGACGCATCGCAACGGCATCTGACACGCGAGAGGTGTTCCGCGCGAAGGCTCCAGCTCCAACCCTGGTTCCAGCTTACTGCTGCCGCTGCTGCTGCTGCTGCTGCTGCTGCGAGTGCAGAGGGAGCAAAACACGCCTGACGTCGTTCGCTTTTTCCGTTCGTTACTCCACCATTCTTTCCTCTGGCTGTTGCAAACTAAGCGTGAGTTGCTGCTCCGCTGACTTGCTCGCCTTGTTCCCGCTCCCTCGCTTCCGTTGAGTTGAAATTCTTTCCGCCTCCGCCTTCTAAAACCCGATATCAACTATTGTTGACCAGCAAATAAGTGGGTTGCGGTGATGCACGCAAACCCGCCTCTGCTGTTGTACTTTTTGCGCCCCGCGCAATCCAGCCAAACTCGACTCAATAACAAACAACCAGGCTCGACACCGTTTGAATTTCTCGCTCTAGCGGTTTCACCTCACTAGTTCTGAGCCGGCAGCAAGCAGTGAACGGAACAGAGTTCACTTGTTCGTCACTTACAGTCCGTTGGGTCCGTGAACGTACGCGCTGTGTACGGTGAACAATTCAGTCCGCGATCCGGGTCATTAGACACTGACGGCTTGCAGATGCCCGGTGATTCAATTTGATTTCGCGGCTAGTGCCGACGCGGCGCGGGCTCACTCTCGCGAGAAGTTGCCGTAGCAGCAACTGGAGGGCTTTTGATCTCCACGTCGGCAGCCGAGCGATGGGGAACGAGGGAAGCTCTCGACACGATGCTATTTTTTCTCTAACGATTATCCTCTGTTCTGTTCGTCAGAAGAGAGGCTTCATGTCGACGCTCGCCGATCGGATAGGCGTTAAAAGAGCCTGTTTCCTCATCGCTGCAACTGACAGATGAGCGATCATACGCCCAACCGGTGCTGTTGGATAGTGATGGATAAGAGTTGTGCCCGCGACACGACAAGCAATTTTCAAATTTGCGTCAATCCACTGACTCGCTCAAAACTCTCTTCGAGGGCAAAAAAATTGACGCCAGACTCGGTTTCCGGATAACAGCCCGAGCCAAGCGAAGGCAAGAACAGGGCCGAGGAAATCTCGTTTCCCTAATCAGATCTCGGCATGACCGATAGTCGGAGGCATTCACCACCACGCATCTTCAAAGTTTTCGGCACGTCTTCCTCTCTGATCGAAAGCGGAATTCGTCGTCAGCATCCGGATTCCTCAAAGCAGGAGATATTCATCTCGAGAATGGACATCTTGTTCCGCCGTGGACCGCGACGGTTAGTGCTACTTCTAATTCTTTTTCCAGCGCCTGTCGCTGAAAGTCGTTTCTGTGCATCTTTGTGTTCGGAAGTTCACTCAGAATGCGAAACCTGAGCCGGATATTCTTGGCTTCGGCCATTTCCCGTAATTCGATCTCATTGACTTCGATGCTTGCGTTTCCGCTTCTCGATCGGGAGTCAATTTGCAAAGCATTCTCTCACAATCAGCTAGTTTGAGGCTGGGAGGAATCACTTACCCTCTGGCACCACTCAAGAAACTCATCAAACGACACTAGACCATCATGATCGGCATCGATTAACTGCAATTTAATGAACGTTACGATTAGAACGACAAATGCCTTCCGGAAAGCGTAGGTACTCGAATCTGAAAGGCCCCTCGACAAGGCAGGACTTCATTGGAGAGGAATTTCAAGGATATTACTCAGGAGAAGCGGTCAGTGATTATTTCCAATTCTGTATGGTCGATTCGAAGGGCGGCGACCTTGGGAGAATCGCTCCTCGGAACCCGCAGGAGAACGCGTCCGGGAAGGAGTTGCCGATCGTGATTCAGTTGGACTGGATGGGCCCCGGCGAAAGTAGAGCCTTAATGGTTAATTTTGTACTCGGATTGAGGGCACGCCACTCGTACCCTTGTTTGCCTCGCGGCGGGCCTACTTCCATTGTTACTCTGTTCTCCATTCTCCTGACTCGCTGCACTACTAATCCCACGGTTGCTGAATAATAGTTCAATTGATCACATAGGGAGATGGAGTCTTGCTCGCTTGACTTACGTTGAAAATCTTATCGACGTGCTCCTTGGCCGTGTGTTCGTTCACCTGCGGCTGTGTCCAGTGGCCCAGCATGTCGTATATGGCAGAGACAACACGCAGCATTTCCGTGCGAGAGATGAAGCCATCTCCATTTAGGTCGTACAGCCCGAAGATCCACTGCACCTTCTCTGTGACACTGCCTCGAGAAAGTGATGAGAGCACCTGTGAATCACAATCAAAGCATCCGCTGGATTCATCCGAGAATAAGGGAAAACCGTTCCCTACTATGTTACTCAGGCTACGGAATCGAGCATCAAAGACGGAATCGAGCTGAATAGTGGCTCTGTTCCGCGGAGAACGACGAGCCGAACGATGCCGGTTGTTCAGATGAGGAATGAATGATCTTAAATCGCCAAACAAACAGACAATCGTCACCATCATCTGATTCGAGGGTGGTCGGCGCGCGAAAAGTACGCTGAGAACAGGATTCAGTCTAATGTTCTTTTGAGCGATGTGGGCGGCGTCTGAACACTGGACTTGCCACCCAAATCACCCCTTCCGAGGTTTTTGCCTTGTATTCCGTGGATAACAGACTCACCTGGAGAAACTGTTCGAACGTTAGGCATCCGTTGTGACCATATTGCTTCATGGTGTTGAACACGTAATGGGCATACTGAGAAGCATCTGAAATACAAATGCGAGAACCGTTAGCATTCTTCAGGTTGGGAACAGCGAGCTCGAATGATCTCTAGATCAAAGCATCACAAAATATTACCTCCTTGTGGAAAAAACTGGGCAAATATGAGTTTGAACGCGTCTTCATCGACGAGACCTGTTGGGCATTCCTGAGTAGAGGACGAAGAGGATAAAAATTGGATTATCCACATCGATGTATCGGATCCCGATATCAAGACAATTAGGCTCGACTCCAGAAGAATCTCTCCGGTATCGATCGCTCTCCTGGTACCTATACAATGCTCATAGCCGGAAACTGACCTGTTTGAAACCCTGATAGATGAGACGTATTTCTTCACGGTCGAATTTGGTGTTCTTGCAGAGCTCGTCAAGTCGCTCGGGCTTATATCGAGGCCCAAACGTTTCCTCCTCCACCTCGGGTTCTGAAACAGCGATGATATCATCAATCAAACATGCCATATAGAGTTAGGAGCTGGGAGTGAATTCTACGATAGCGATCTTCACTCAATTCTCGGTGGAGTTGTTTTTCTCGACGAGGGACTCATACAAATAGCATCTGAGAATGTATTCCCGCGCTCGGCTTGCTCCATTGCACGCGCGCACGATTTCGTTTCACACGACAACGGAAAAATGAAGAATGCGAGCGCAACGAATCGCGTGATATTATTATGGAACGGATGGCAGATGCTCCGGATGCGCTGGAGTGAGAACTTTCCATCACAAATTCAAGCAGACATTGTTACTTTTGCTTGAACTTTTTGAAAATTTCCTTCTCGAACTCGACAAATCTCACAGAATCTTTGGACCCGAGTTCTGATGGTGAAACCTGGACTGCTTTTCTCTGGGCATTCCTCTCAACTTGAGAGCGAGAAGTGTTTCGTGCATCGAGGTTGACCATGCGGGTGTGCGTCTCGCGTGTTTGTTTATGAGACGATTGTTGCGGCGAGAAACTTCTACCACTGGAAAATATTAATTCCATGGCAACAGCCTGCACCGGGAGCGGCGACTGCGCCTGTTTACGCGGTTCGCGAGTTTCCCTCAAGCGATGTGGATACCGAGGATTTCCGAGAGCGAACCTGAGGCGCGTCGAGCGCCAGAAGGAAGAAAAACTATTTCCGAGGAAAGCACTGAATGCCAGTTGTGGTTAATGAAGCCTCGGACGAAGCCGTCGTCAAGTATCCTTGCGAGTCAGCGCGTGTAAATTTGTTTCGAAGCACGGTATGCACTCTAAGATGCTCTGGCGTCGCTGGAATAAGTGACGACAGTGGCACAAGATCCATAATGAACACATGATCCATATTCTAGACGGTTGTTTCGTGAGCTCGTTTGGAATACCTGCGAGCGCCACACGTACAACACCAACCTCGTTACTGCCACTAACAATAGCGGTCTTCAGGAAGCAGAATCTAAGAAGGGAACACGAATTGACCTGAATTTTTCGCCGAAAATCAGACGAATCGGCAAGTTCCCGATTTGTACGCGAACTTTCTTCATCGCACTCGTTGAGCGCGAGTGTGGCATCAAAGATTCTGCTTAGCGCTTCATATTGCGGGCGCCGATCCGCGTTCGATGCGAGGCGCCAGCTGGATGCTTCGGAAAATTATGTCGTGATTTAACGCGGAACGCGCGTGTTTTCTTCGGGTTCCCTGTTCTTTGTGCATGTTGCGGGAAGGGCAGAGAGATAACTTTGCAGCACAGACTCTCGCCAAAAAGTCCATCGTTTCGCGCCGCGAAACAGAAGCAGTCCTGGAGTCGTTTATTAGGGGGCGTTTGATGCACAATGAACTTTTATCACGGCAGTAATTGCGATCACGTAACAATCAGACCAGAGTCGAGCGATAGGAATATCATTCCACGCACATTCGTAGTCTACTCGCATCGATGTTCTTGCTTGCTACCAGCGTTTCAGTTCGGAAAAGTTCACTTCAGAGAACCCGCACTTCAGCGATCGAAAATCTCTCAAAAGTTGCGAGAGCTTCCGGAGCTTGGCGGAGCGGTGAATGCTGCGTTGCGCAACCTTAGAACGCCATCGGAAAGTTCCTTCCATTTCGCAGCCATCTCTGTTCGATGTTCACGAATTCATCCAGCGCGAGGCCAAGCACCATTAATAAGGCAGCATTGAATATCGGAAAGTAATTAACAGCCACCATCGCGGAGTCGCAACAACGAACACACCCAGCTCGATCAACTATTCCGGGAGAACCAGTTGCTGCTGCTTTTCAGATGCTTTGTGGAACCTGCCGCTCGAGGATGCGAAGAAGTCGATAAAAATTTATTTTCGTCGAAATGAGAACAAATGAGGAAAGGTTTCAAATCCACCGCAAACTTTTTCTGTCCGCTTTTGTAACTCGTCCGCGATTGTTTCTTGGATCACCTCCGGCTTCCTAGCGGCCACAGGAGTCGGCCACAATCGACAGTGAATCTACAGACAATGTAGATTGACAAAAACGGTTTTCGCTTCAATGAGGACCCCACAATGAGATCGGTTCTGGTTGTTGGAGCCGCGGTTATGATCGCGAGCCAAACTTTTTCACGCGTTATCTGAACATAATGGACCGTCAACTCCTTGGACTTTGCCCTGGATAGTGTCTTAGCGTGGCACTTACTGGTCTTCGGAGAATTCGTCAAACCTGCTCTCTCGGCGGCTAACATCGAGGCGACAGCCATTATCTCCCAAAGTTGTCCTATTTGTCTTAATTAACCGTTTCGAAGCGTTGTTAATGTTTCACTGTCCGCCTGTGTTATGAAACCTTCTTGAAGAGATCTACGAGCTTTCGCAAGAGCTCGACAGAGAAAAAGAAAGCCGACCCGAAAGCTTCGCAGGATATTTTGGCCTCGCATACGTAGCGTCATTTGACAGTTTACGACGAATCTGATGGATCCCTCATCTGAGTCTCGAGTGAATTAGGTTGGTTTTTATGAAGCGGCTGCATTGGTTCCCAGTCTGGTCTTCCAGGTGGCCCAGCCGATCAGCTTGCCTCACGCTTGGTCCACTAATACGAGTCTTAACTCGCTGACGGGGCGGCTTTCGGCGCCACTAGCATTCCGTTCATTCGACGACGAGAGATTTATGAGCCGACGTATGGACTTTTTATTCGTGATAAAATGAATGGTCGCAGTGATCTGAATTTTCGAGACCTTCTCCGTCGAGATTTCTCACAGAGCGCAGCTTCGTTCGGCTTGACCGGCTGGAAACCTTGTGCGCGTCACAAAACACAGGAGAATCGGTCGCTGCGCAACGCGCAACGGAGGGTAAAAGAAACTCTAGGGACTTTGCTGGACTCACAATCAGATGTTTGGTTTCATCATGTCCCCGAGGATCCCCGTCGCCTCGTTTTGCACCTTTATGCAAATATCGAGTGTTGGCCTATGCGTTTCGAGAATATCCCAGTTTGCGCTGGATAAAAATTCACTTCAAGTTGTTCCAAGCACCGGCGCAGCTGTCAGGAGAGATTTGTCTCGTCGCTGCCAATTCTCAATTATGCTGATGGATTCCCCTGACGGCGGCAGCTGATTGGTAAACTGACGAAAAAAATCGCTCGAGCCATGCTTGTACTGTGAGCGTTAAAGTCACTAAGCTGCCCGGAATGGAGGCTTTGAACTTATTTCCTGATTGGTCGATTGATCCTTCGGAATCTTCCGATGCCATATCCCCCCGACGCGCGGACATTCAAATGTGGGAACGACGGACAAGGATTCGTTTCAGGAAGAGCAGAGGCTCGTTCGTCTCATCCCGAAACAGACCGGGAGTCGAACTCCGAGACGCCCGTGCGCTTTGACCACACTTCAACAAAGACACATCTCAGCAGGACCGTGAGACATTTGATGAAAACGAGCCGTGGGGAGTTTGCGGACAGTCTTGCGACAAGCTCGGGAAAACAAGTGTCTTTATGGCCTTCAATAAACTGGACATCAGGGACGAAGGAGCTGCTCGGTAACGGCCTTTAAACTTCACGCAACCGGGTTGAGCGGACGAACATCGTAAAGCCGCAGTAAAATGAGTCTGAATAAAAATTCCAAACGCCACGCTCTTTTCGCTTTCATCGCCATGTTCTGGCAGACAGGGTAAATCTGGATCGATTCGCTCCTAATCTCAGAGATCCCATCCGCGGACGCATTTGGGAATGAAAACGATTTGAACGAGAAGTCACCGAAGTACTCCCGACGTGAAGCCATACCAATGTTGGAAATCTCCGCATCAGCTCGACAACGATCTCGAAGCCGCACTCAACCGACTGAATTTTTTCACGAACTACTTCTCTCCACGTCCGGCGTCACGGCGACGAGAAAACGAGAGGATGGAATCTCTGGATCCTCATCGAGGTTCTCATCCGCGGGTAAATGGTTGGGGGAGGGAATGTTTCCTCCCCGCAAAGCTCCCGGTTAAGCGCCTTGGGGGGCGATTGGACCAGTCGGCTCGACGACTAACTTTCCGAACGGGGGCTGCGTGGAAAGGTTCTCCGAAAATCTTCACGACTGCGATTCAGCTTGGTGGCCAGGAGAAGAGAGGGAGGGAGGGAGGGAGAAACAGATGGATGCGAAGCAAAGGCAGACTCATCATTTTCCCATTTACAGCAGAGAACACCAAAGTCAGCAAGCTCGCTTCCTTGCCAGCCTGAAGCCACCGGCGCGGCGATGGTGACGACGGCAGTTGTGGGGCATTCGAACGACTGCATGCGGTTCTGTGCATTCGGACACTTCCGCGAACGACGCTTTGAGTTGCTTGCTTCCTCTGTCGCCTTGAGCACGCCCCTGAAGACTATCGGAGGGTTGGTATTCAACGTCAGACCACAGGGAGCGCGCGCGCGAATATCGCTCGGCAGTAACGAAGCACGACAAGTGAACGATATATTCAGTGGGAAATTACTCACGACCAGCCCGAGCTTTCTCCGATGACATCTTGTTCATCAGAGCGACAAAACCCTCCGAAATGATCTTGTAACTTGAGTAGTTGCCCGACATGGTCGTATCCTATGGTGCGCCTTCCTCCTTCGTCGGGTTCGTTGTTTCGCACAGCCTGTTTTTTCCGATATGAATTCTGATAGGGAGTCTCTCTTATTCGCTGCTTTCACACAAAGAAAAAACGGGAAGAGAACGGACACTTCAAAAACGATTAGAGCCTCCGCCACACATGGCTAACTAATTCACTGTTTCACGGATGTCACAACTTGAATTGCTTGTTGAGATAAGCTCAGCTGGCCTATGTTCCGCACCGGCTCAGAGCACAACACTGAGCAGCGCAAGGTTTTCCCGGCGAGCCTAATCGTTGTTTTTGCCGGTGGTCGCTGGTGGTAGTTCACCTCCTTGCCTCCTCCCTGCACGCCTAAAAACGTTGCTCGCAAACCTTAGGAACGCAGAGAAATCTCGTAATAGAGGTTGCGTCGCTTGCAAGGCCGGCGCAATTCTCTTCGTGCACCAGATCTTTTGAGTGGCGTTTTTATTTGTCGACGAAGGTGAGTACTCAGTTAATGAGATCTCTCTACTGGCCAATCCATCTTCTACGCAGCAGATATAAAGCTCATGTCTCATCTCGTTCCGCAAATTTAAGACTCTCCTTCTCGGCCTCCCTGTTTGCCTCTTTTGTTCGTTGGATTGTTGATCACTGCTTGTGAATTATCAGACTCGTCAAGGACCGGAACGAGAACTCGAGGGATACGAGGTGCATGGATTGGCAAGGATACCATGATTTTTCCCGAGGGAATCAGAATAGGCTATCAGGAAAATCAGACGATCAGAATACGCTCCTTTGCGCGGGAGTAGAGGATTTCGACTCATGGAGTTTCGTTTGGAACCTATTTCTCTTTCCTGAAACCCGATACGTAGGTAACAGCCCAGAGATTGCTTGCTCAGAATCTCGAGGGAGCCGCGAGAAATTCAATCATTCTCGAAGAACTTGGAGCAACGAACGCACTCTCCGGCCCGTCGTGGATTGAGTTAAACGCAATCTGATAGCGATAGAGGTTGCGTCTCGGAAACGGCTAGGGCTAGAAGTCCGTCGACTGTTTGATAAGAGTCATGTGCTTCGCAACAATATCTCCGCCATCGATTCAGCAGAATTTCAGCCCGGAAACCATCAACCAGCCATGTCGGAGGAGACTCGGCAGAGAACGAATATTCCCTGAGCTGGGAGCGAAAACGAATTCTCGGGCAATTCCGATATTGGAAGATTCACCGGAGCGACAAATCCGTGAAAGTTACACTCTCCTTCGCTCGTTGTAGTACAGATCCATATGAGGTATGTAGGAAATACACTCCGTTGTACCACCAGGCGCCGCGGGGACCCGCGGGTCCCCTCCATAGACTTCAATGGAGTCGCCCTGGGGAAGGTCGAAGAGTCGGGATAGTTGGAGAACCACTGATCTATGAGCTCCCGTGGGATTACCTTAGTTATATCATTGACCTCAGTTACTTTAGTCCTCGGTACCTCAGTAAGGTACTAAGGTTGTTGTGCAATGCTGTGGGAAACCTCAGTAAATCACCAAGTTTAGTCCTGGCTCCAGGTATTAGGGTTTTGCCTTCCAGCGTGAACTCGAACAGGGATATCGTTGGACTATGACGTCAGTCCTCTCATACACGAGAGTTCGCTCGAGACTGTGATTCAAAGTTTTCACAACCGGGTCATGAACAAAAAAATCTCCACTGTCAAAAGCAGCTGGCTCGTCTTTCGCTCTGGCAAGAGCTGTGTGTGAGTTAATAACGCGGAGCAAAGCTCCAAGTCGTTCATTTTTTTCTGCCGACTGCGAGGTGGAACAAAGATTAACACCTTGCTTCATTACTTGCCAGGAATGTAGCACGGAGAGAAGGAAGGTGAGTGCATCAATCAAACAAGTGGAATCCGCCGCAGAAACCTCTACGCGCTGACCTTACGTTTAATGATACCAGCTTTCGCAGATATAACGATTATTAATGTCATGAGGCGAAATGATCTCTGGAACAACGTACGCGCACCACCCACGAGGTCACTTAATAGGGCTTGCCCTCTCGCTACATGTCGACTGTTTGGACAAGACTCTCCTCCGACCCTCAGCGTTTTTTTCGGTCGACGAATAAATCCGCTACGGGTTGAGCACTCGTAGTCGCGAATGCTGAAGAGATTTGTGCTGATTCGTGGGAAATCAGCTAACATCTTGTCGTCTGAGCCTCTCTAGGTTGGTAGTCGGGCGATGATCGACAACGATGGCCCTTCTTCGTGGCTCTTGCGTCAGACTCACGATTTATCATCCGCTCAGTCCAAATCCAGTTCATGAGTGAGTTGAATCTCTTCGAAACAAGCCGATAACCTCCTCCGGAGGAATCACAGTCGGCCATCTCGACTGGCCGAGGACACAGACTTCACGACACTGAATCAGCAGATTTCCGTAGCTTTGGGAAAAACACCAACACGAGTTGTCCGGCTTTGCGGGACTTATCGGCCGAAGGCGCGGAATTCTGTGTGTCTTCTGATCGCCTCGGGCGCTTGCCTCAGGAGGTCTGCAGCTACCGCGGCCGTCCCGGATCTATTTATGGCAGCCTGGGAACTCAACCTCCTGACGCGAACCGTTCATAAAAGGCGAAACTTCATCAGGAGCGTCACGGACCCAGTGTTACTTTCATTGCCATAACGTGGCTTTTGGCCGCTATGCCAAACTTTTCTATGGGCGCACCGTGATCCGAGGTAGCCCTCTACGGCTGCACTCCGAACAACTGGCATTCTGCTGATAACGAATGAATCGGTGATGCCTTGCGAGCGATTCCAACGAGGCATCTGCGTGCTATAAAACCTCTGCATTCGGACGCATTGTCCTGTTTTCAGAAGAATGACGCTTGACACGAACCTCATAAGGAGCGATAACGAACAATAACTATTCGAGGACTCCTTGATAGCCTCCCTCAGACCGTTTTCTTTTTCGTCCGAGAATCGCCGCTATCTTTCAGCTGAGAACCTTCTATTGTCGGCATTCGTTCACGGGGTTCTGGTTTCCACTCTAAAATCCGAGAAAATTCCGGAAATTCGGAGTCTGAGAGCTAAGAGATCACAGCCATACTGGTACTCACTTCCGACGGTTTTGACCCGGTTAATCTTAGTGAGTATTGAGGAAAATTTTTGCGGCACAAAGCTTCCAGCCATGGTGTCGGTAGCCGGTTCAGCTGAAGGGGCACTTGATTGAACGAAATCTGCAGTGTATTGCCGTCGCGTCGGCCGACCGGTGGCCAACTGGCGAAAAGCGGTACAGAACGCCTACTTTGATACACGACAATAGGAGCGTCTGCTTGAATGAACAAGCTAGCGAGCCGCCGACCTGAAGCAGTCTTTCGATGAAGAAATATTGTCTTACAGCTCTTAATGGCTGAGCTTGAGGTCAAATTGCTGATCATAGCAGACTGCGGTGCAGAGGCCGTTTAGCCATTTAATAATGGAAGCGCCATCAGCTCTTCCTGCCGGGCCGGAGGAGGTAGATGACTTGCTCGGGCTGGGTGCGAAAAAGATTGCGCGCCCGAGATAACATTCTCAATCACTCTCACTGTGTTGCGTCGTGTGTTGCTGTGGGTGATAGGGTTCGCATGGAGTCGCTCACAAAACATTCTACACTCTCTTGGAGATAGACTGAATTCTCATTTCATTTTCTCCCTCCTCGTCCCTCAACCGAATTAACTGAAGCGAGATGTGTTGTGAACCATTCGAATTTGTGTTAACGCAGATGGATCCGACGTCGTGCCGCGCATGAGCCGGCTTCGAATTTCTTCAACAAAAAAAAAACACGGGAGTGGGAAATCGATCACGCAGATTGTAACGATAAGCCGAGGAACGCGCGGGAAGATACGCTGGGAAGCGAATGAACAGTCACAGGGATTAATGTTGTTCCAGGCAGGTGGTCGTGCCTCGCGGTTGAGTGTGTGAGCGAGTTACTGAGTGACTACCAACTACAAACCTTTAATGGGAGCTTTGACGCGTTCATTTGTCATCCGGTTCATAAGAGTGAGAAATCTTTGGGGAATGAGTTTGTTTCCACTCATTTCGGCGGTCAGGATGCCGGTCCGCTGCAGCGAGTGCAGCTGACTTGGCTCTTCTCTGACTGAAGCACCTGCCGACCGTTTGGGTAAGCGCTCAGCTGACCGAACAGAAACTCAGCCGACCGACTGTCTGTCTTTTGATGACTGAACAGAACGACAACGGAGAAGTTGTAGCACTTTCAGTTTGGGCTATTGGGTCTCTCGCGCACACTCACGCACCCGCACGCTCCAAATTTCAACAATAACGAGTTTGTGGCGGAGAAGCAGCAGCATGGCGCGATACGAGTCGAGCTCATCAGTTCGGTCGGGAAACGATATCCTGTCGACACCTCATTTCCAGACCATACACTTTCACGAAGACGCGCGCAAACATTCTCGGGCTCAACAACTGGCAACCGCTTGTTCTCGACGTTGGTGGTGGTGGCGGTGGTGATGGTGGTAGTGGTGGCTGTGTCGAGCAATTGTTGCGAGTAGGTAGACACTCGGACAAACAGGCGAGCAGACAACGCACTGCATCTGCTTCTCTTACCGATCAAATGTGGCTTCGTAGTGTTTTTTCTCATACAGCCACTTGATCTGATGCTCGGTCGCTTGTTCGGTGGCGCAAGCGTTCGCGAGCGAGCCACCGAGCGAACGAGCGAGCAAGTCAGTCCGTCACTCAGGCGGTCGGCCTGAGTTTTCAAGAGCGTCCACAGTAGAGCAGGTTCCCTTCTCAAACGGTCGCATGCAGCGGCAGTAGTAGTCAGACAACGACAATCAGACAGACAGCGAACGAGCCACCTAGCCAGCGACGGAGGCGGACTCACAGACACGCGAACAGACGGACAGACAACGAGTTTTACACTCTGCACCACACATCACCACGATTGTCAAGGGACGGCGCTCTGACTGAGCCAGCTTCAGTTGGGCCCAGCGAAGACGGCTGTCAATCGCGGAGCGATCTCGGCGCGGCTATGATGTGACGACGCTAGACCGGGTGTCGGATGGGTCGGTCATTCAATCGGTTCGGTCGGTCGGTCGGTCGTTCGATCGGTTATTCAGTGCAGCGACAATTACTAGGATCAGAGACACCTCGAGCAAGCTGGTTCGGTCGAGGTTGTCTACCTGGCCGGCTGATCAGCTGGGTTCAACTGAGGGCTCGAGGACCACCGGCTGCTGTGGCACCACTGCTCCTGCACCACCACCGACACCACCGCCGCGATCGCCATAGTCATCAGCGGCGTTACCACAGTTGCTGCTACCGCCACCACCGAAGCGGCCCCGGGGTCGGTGGTCAGAGCTCCGTGGCGGGTAAGAGCAGCTTGAATGCGGCGAGTCGGCCAGCGAGCGAGTGGACCTGCCTGATGCCTACCTCCCCGGTAGTGACTCGTTTCGGCAGAGTCCAGTCACGCCCCATCCACGCCGTCGATGAGATAGCGGTGTACCAGAGCATGTAACCGAACGGGGTGCAACGGTAGCTTGCATGAAGACGATCAAACGGTGGACGATCTCTAAGCAGAAGGCGTTAATACGAGGATGACGTCGTGGTCATTGTATTGCTTTCCCGTACTCGCCTCGAGATTCATTCGGTCGAGCATAGGAAACCGCCGAGCGGAGTAACTCAGTGCTCATGACGTGCGATCCCTGGAACGATATGCAGTGTGCCTAATTCCTACTGAATAATAAAGCGAAGTCGACATTTTTATTCACTCGCTCTTTGTCGCGTCCGCGAGCAAGGGAGCCAACCTGAGGCTGCCGCGATGTTGGGCAGGAGGAAGGGCGGCCAGACCGCCAGCTTCGTCGGGTGAAGCAGCGTCAACGACGCCTGACTCGAAAACGGAGTCACGTCAGCCAGGCCAAGGTCTCAAGAGGGAGTGCGGATACAATGATTAGGTCGAGAAGCTTGCTTGGTAACATCGACATCCCCCAGTCCGACCATGCGCCCGACAGACTGAATAACTGGCCAACCCTTTGAGCAAGAGAGCAGAGCTGTGTCCAACATTGTATTCATATGAAGAGACGGATGAGTCATAAATAACGGGCCGCGAAAAGAGCGATCACACAAGTTCCCACTGTCTGCATCTCGAATCTGTCAGCCGTTATGTCTCGGAACCTTTCATCGTTCGGCAACTCCCCTCGTGGGCCCCAACTCCGAACTCCGGAGTACACGGACCAAGCTCGTACGTACTCGCGTCGGAACCATAGACAAGTTTTTCACGTGAATTCCGATGGCGACATGAACTCCGAGCAAACATGGTGTCGTGGGCGAATGTAGTATCGAGAGACTGTCTGAAAACCGGTCTGATTTCAGTGGCTGCAGGATATGGTGTCATGCTGTGAAGTCCCGAACATCGTTCAGGGCTTCACAGCCGCCCTTATAATGTGGGTACTTAGGATGATCGTTGTTCGCACGAAGTAGAAATCATATGAAAGGGAGAAGAAAGGAAGCGATTTTTCTTTTCAACCACATTACATATTTCAATGTTCGTGAACCAAAGAGTTCGCAGTTCGGCAGCAGACTCAAGTTTCGATTCGGAATTCGAATTTGTTGCCTGGGGTGATTCTCCTGTTTATCGGCCAACCGCTTATCAAAGGACTTCGTTGGAGCGAATCCTTTCCGGCTGATTGATGATACACGCTGCGAAATTGTATGAACATACCAGATCAAATCTCTCTCTACGATTTCAATGCTCTAACAGCGTATTCTCGTAAACATCGCTTCCTGTTAGGAAGCCACATGAATTCTTCGCCAACATCCTCCATTCGCAGTTCGCAAACGAGTTTCCTCGCCGTTTCTGAAGCGAAGGAATTTTTATTTTGATGGCTGTTCCGACGCTCAATGCTTTCTTGCTCATCGTCAGATCCGGCCGACCATGAGGCCGCGAGACTCCGCCGAGATCTCAGATTGAATTCTTTTCTGCCGAAAGCAGTTTTAATTAAAAATCCTCTGCGATGAAATTTGAACTCTCGGAACGGCACCGAAAACGTGAAATGAAGAAATTAAATGGAGTCGAGCTCGAAATCGTCCGTCGGCTCGAGTTTTCCTTTTCGTCCTCGATTCGCCCTGTTCTCTTCCGAACGTTCTCGCTTCTCCACGCAACGCTGGAGATCGAAGTTCGATTCAACTCTGGGCGACTTTTCCTTGGAGACTTTCGTTGAGACTATGTTGTGTGAAAAGTACTTGGCGGTTTCTTTGAAACATGCGAATAGTTTGAACTAGATGGAGGGTCGCTAGTTAGCGAAGTGGAGGAATCACTGAAGTGACTCTGTTTCTGAACCGGGTGCGGCCGTTGAAACGGAGAGAACAACCGCGTTTCGGCGGAAAGAAACGGCGGCGGCGGCGGCGCATTCGCGAGTCCCTCCGAACCTAGGATCGTTAGGGCAGCGCCTTGTGAGCAGCCGTGGTGTATTGTATTTCAAAAGTTTTTAGTGTGTAGATTTCCTGTTCCAGTAGGAGAATCTCGCAAAAGTTCCGTTGTGTGAGGTCTCTCGCGTAACAATGTTCGTCGTGAGAAGGCTCTGCTGATCGGAAAGTGTCCCAACTGCGAATGAGGAGGAGTTTTCTCGCGACATATTAAATCCACGCTGAAAGAGGCGACTATTTGTCGACTGCTGGGTGTCCTTGCCGATGAGAAATATTCAGGTACTCCCACTTCAGGCGTCTGACATCTTGATTTTGTCTTGAAGCGCACCGGCTGCTCACTCAGAGACAGCTGAAAACTGCCGAACGTGTCTCCCGTCATCCCGGAAGGATGTTGTCTGAGGGCGTTTGATGGACACTTGTAAACTAGATATCCATCAGTGATGTCTGTCTATGAGGACCGGCATCTTTTCTCGAACGAAAACTTCCTCTCTCTTCTATACAGAGCATGTCAAAGCATCTCTCTTCTACTGAACAGATGATTTCCAATGTCGGATTCCGGAGAACTGTTCCTTCCGGGCGTTCGGTGACATATGACGTGTCTGATGTTTCGCTTCACGAGATTTCATCTGACAGAGATCGCCGTATGCATGCAATATGTAACAGTACCGCCAAAAGACAATCGGGAGACCTTCTCTTCGATTTCGTTCTCGATCACCGGGCATTCTCACTGCGGGTTGCGGGCGCTCTTTTGCACGTGAGATACTTCGCAGCTTCCATCGGCAGCCGCAAGCACAAAGGAGTAATGAGACTTTGTGTCACACTTGACCGGCTTGCAAGGGAAATTTGTTTCATGTTTTGGTCAGCTCAATGGGGTCCCGTTTGACACGCATTGTATCGAACGTTCTATTTTTGGGATTGGGACAGACATTTGAGAGGCGTCGCAAAAGTTTCCTCGACATTCCCAGACACCGCATGCAGCCATTGCTCGACATCTTCATGAGCTTCCTGGATCCCGGTTGGGTAATTTCCCATACTTCCATGACTTCGATGCGGATGAAATCACAGTCCGCAAATGAGTCGAATCGGGAAACTTCCTTTGTGTCTCTTTCTTTTCGTCGTACAAACGTTGCACACTCACCGCAGTCAATGATGGATTGTTTTTTCTTTTTTGTTACCACCGGAACCTGATCTTCACGGCTCAACATCCGGAAGAAGCCGGAGAAGCCGGTGAGCATCGAAGCCAAAGCCATCAATTGTCAACAGACGACAATCACAGAGTCTCATCAAAAAGCCATCACTCTAATAAACCGCGAGAAGAACACGCGAACAAGAGCCCTTACATCGACTCGAATTCAGTCTCGGCGACGACTTCTCACTTCACTTCACTTCGCAGCTTCCGTTGACGTTGGCGCTTTGTTATTGTTGGAGTTCACGCTGCTCGCGGTGCAGTGTTGTTCACCGCGCTGTAAGGTTGCTTCGAGAAGCTTGGTTTTGGTAGCATTCAGAGTTCGAAGCCCGGTGGGAGAGTCCGTCAGGCAAACCGAAGGTCCGTCATCTCTAGGCCCGGGCCTCAGCCTTAGTTCACATGTGACGTGATGCCACCTGGTCTCGGACGACTATTTTAGAAACTGAGGCCGGCTCTGGCCTGAGTTACTACGATATTTTCTGAGTATCTACGCGAGACGCCGCTCTAGTTGGTGACGCGCGAACTTTTCTTGAGCACTTGGCGAAAAGAAGTGACCGACGACTGTATATTGCGCCTCAAATCATGATAGGTTGTCGAACCGAACGGAGAAATCGGTTCTCGACGCTAAGAAATACGAGAGAACTCAATCAATTCAAATGAACCGAATCTTTTGAGTATAACCTCAACGCCAAGCGGCTGCTCAACCTCAGTTTTGCCTATTGGCTCTCGACTTGAGTCGTCGAGGTCATCTTACACGGATGATGGGGGCTCCTCCGGAAGTTAAGATACCGAGAATGATAGAGTGGCGACGGATCAGACACCGGTCAGGTGGCGTGTACATTGTATCGCTCATTTATCTCATTAAGAAGACAAAGGAGAGATTGATTCGGCTCCGAATAAGTTTCCTATGTTGTTTGCAGATGCTCATTTAGTCGCTTCGCAATCGTTTGCATGCAATGGCACCCTCAGGTAATTGATACGTTGTTAGCGAAGTGCTGTTCGTGAGCGAAAGTGCTGGACAAGCTGGCGAGTGATAGTCGCGAGTATCAACGCAACCTGGCCCGGGCCTTGCTCGCTGCTTCGTTGGTGAAAACGGCGGCCAAGGTCGACTGAATACAAATGAAGGCTTACTAGGCTTACAGCGTGGAAGTACTTATCAGCGAGACCGGAAGCTGCTGCTGCTGCTGCTCATTTATCAAGACGAAGAACAAGCACCGAAAGAAACTGCAATTGACTCCCTCCTCCAAGGGAATACGACAGTACACAGCACGGATCCGAAAGTCCCAACATCACGTTCTTGAATTGATTTCACGCTTCAGACGACTTGACCGAACCGAGAGAGATTCGGATTCAATCGAAAGTTTTCAAAGAAGAAGAGCCACTGCCATGGCCGCCGTCACGTCCAAGTAGGTACTATCAGAACAAAACTGCGCAGAACGAGCATCGCCGCCGATGAATAAATTCACTCCGCTGTGATGCTAAGCCGCCATCGCGCAGCTAATGTCATCGAAAATAGAAGCATCGAGAGTTTATCTCAGCAGCCCAGGTTGCTTTATGATTGATCTCCTACTTTACGTCGACGGACCGATCATGACGAGAACTTTCCTAAGCGCGGGCGAAGGTGTCTCTCCCCAGATCGCCTTTTCCCTTTTGTTCCCCAATGTTCCCACCTTGCTCCTAAACATGGGGCAGAAGGGGAGCTGAACTCTCCCGAGGTTAATACTCGTTATCACCTCATGCAATAAATCATTCTGGAGTTCCTTCGGAACGAGGTCGGCAAAATGCTCAAAAGCGTTCGTTCAAGCGACCGTACTCAAGCTAGCCGTGCGCTCTTTCACGAAAACATCGGATCTTGTTTTTTTTCCAGATGGATCCGGTGACTTTAAACTGGCAGTGCAGTGCAACAGACTGCGCCAACCACTTGGCCATCTAGACGCTGGTTTCTGCGTTCGTCATCCAGTACTTTTTCCTGTCCTTCTTCCAGTCCGCGAATACACCGGAATGGGACAATGAAGGAAGAAAGCAGACGGAAGAACTCAACTCTTAGAGCCCGTCTCAACGAAACGCGCATGAGGGCGATAACGGGGGCAGATATGATTTCCATAAAAACAGAACTCGACCAACTTGAATTCGTGCAGCTGTAATCAGATATTATCTCGTTGGGAAATGGCGACTTTTTGCAGCTGTCTCCCCTTTGCGAATACAGACCGGTTCTTGTTGCGCTCGTTTCGAACACGAGCTTCTCTGTCTCTAACGGCTGGCAACAGTGCTATTCTTCGGTGGAAGGGAGTTTTCGCCAATTTCGTATGTCGCAATGAAAGTTCTACGCCGAATTCTAAAACGTCGCGTCCGTTGTTTTATAGCGTGTAATTTTCTACTTGTACGCCATAAGCGGAATGAGGTTTGCAGCGCTGTTCTGTGGCCGAGCTCAATGACTAATGCGGTATGAGTTGAGGGCCAGCGATCTCGTGTCCGAAACTCGACGACATGATTCAGCCGGCCGCCGCCGGATTCATGATCCTTTTTGTGCAGCTTTTAGAGAAGCTTGCGACAAAGACATTGGACGATTTGGGAAATCGGCTTTAAAGTTTTCTCAGCTCGAATTGAAGTTTATATATTTCCTCTAGATTCTCTCCGATTCCCTCTCCGTCCCGTCCGTCCTTTAAAGGCAACGACGACATTCGATGCGTCTCAAATGTTCTCTCTTGAGACTCTGCCATTGGCTGTTGGAAATAAGGGCCCCCATCGTTGCGGTCCGTGAAAGGGGAGCTCTGGACAAAACTTTATTGGAAGCCGAATACAAAGGAACGCAATGTTGTAATCGAATATTCCCCGAAGTGCGGTTTCAACACGGGGTCGCGTTCCGAGTGGGATTTGTGCGAAAGGAAATTCACCGTCCGGAGCCTAATGTCCACACCAAGTGCGACCGAACAGGACCAGAAAAGAAGGGTAAGGGGTTTGGCAATTTTTGTCGTGGAGTGGCATCATTGTTCATCGAGTCGGCGCGCCTTTGCTCAGCGAAGGTCATTATCGTTCCCGTCAATGGAGACCTTCTAACGATGTAACCCACGGAGTACCTCGGCGAGCTCCTTCCTCATTTCGCCCTTAACGCAACCGCCGCCGCGCTCGGATGAGCGGCACGAACACTGGGAAGATCAGCAGCTGATAGGGTATGTACATGCCACAAATATTGCTTATATCTCAAATCTACGACCCAGCAGCGGCAGAGCACGGCCATCAAACAAAAACACATCAGCTCCGCACGGAGAGGGCGGGTCGGGACTCATTCTCATCGAGCGGAATCGCCGATCCTCTCTGACGCGTTTTCCTCCTTCGTTTCGAGGCAGCTCTTTAACGCACTCTCGCTGAGAATGATGAGGTGTCCTATTTCAACAAATACAAAAGCCGAACATCGTCATCCGACCCTGAACAAGCAGAAGCAGGCCGCAGGCGGCGGCGATCTCGCCTTATTTTAGTGCTCCTTATCTAAATTTGGGAATTCCCTCAAGGTCTGGTTGTTTTATCGGAGTCTAAACATCACAGATGTTTTCCGACGGGGAAGCGTTTCTCAAATCGAGTTCTTTTCGTCGAGTTGCGCTGAAGCTCTCGGGCCGTCGAAGAATCTCTTCACCCGAGGAAATCCTGCGCGCATTAAAAGCGTGCCCCTCGCCGTCTCATATTGCAAAAAGGTCAGGTCATGCTTCTCGCATAGAAGAACTCGTTGTGGTTCTTTTCTTCCATCGAGAACAATAGAGCAAACGGCGAAGAACGCTCTTGGATAGGCGTACGGAAGAAAGAACGAAGGACCGTATCGTGGTTCTGTCTGGCCGTCCGTGTTCCCGTCTCAGCCTTCGAGAGAATCTGGTTTACCCCCGGGCCGTTCACTGTCGAAATGTTTCGTTTCACAGAGACTTGTTATTATGGTCGACGAAGCTCACGATGCAGAAACACTTCTACAAGAGCAGCATATGTACAGCCGCGGAGGCCGCGAATTTTGGAACTCTTCCAACGTTGGAAAGAGTCTGACACATCGGAATATGTTTTCATCTACCTAAACTCGGCGGAACGGCGGTGGGACTTCCACGATTTTCGAGGAACTTCCCGCAGGAAACAAGCTCCCGGATCTTCGGGCAAGAGGTCCAAACAAGCATTTAGTTCCGAGCGGCGACAGAAATGACGCAAACTCTCGGCTTTCGCAAATTTCCGATTGCCTTGGCAAACGATTGCCAAAGCGACCACGGACAGTTTTGGGCGAGCTTGGGAACCGTTCCGCTTTGCTGCTTTCGTCGAGCACAGCCGAAAGCGGCAACTTTAATTCAAACCGTTTTCTGTCGTGTACATGTTTCAGCTTCTTAGTGGACAAGCGATTCTCCCGAAAAAAAAACAGAGTTGGGGGACAGGGTGATTGTTCCTGCCATGTATCTGTTCGCACGTAGCGGTCTCAGTCTGCCCGTCCTTGGAAGCTTAGAAAACAGGATGAAGCCAACACGTCAACGAATAGACGCGCCAGAAGACGCAAAACTACGAGATATTGCTATAATTTTAGCGACATTTGTCTTTCGGAGCTTATGTAGCCGGCTTGCGAGCGTCGTCTTCGGAGGGCGCTCTGGGAGCGTTGTTTGTCCTCGCAATCCTTGTAAATTGGTTGACCTTGTACTCTTGAATATCTTCCCCGATGTCGGCATTGTTGGTACAAGGAGTCCCTGGACCCCGAACCCCGCGAGAATCAAGCTCCACTTCAAAGCGCTTTGATTCTACGACCGTACGACCAATGATTTACAATGATGTTTGCGTTCCGTGTGATTTCTGACCATTGCCAACGGCTGGGCTTCTCTGTCAGCCTCGATCACGGATGTTTCCACAGCATCGAATGCTTGGATACCATCTACATCGTTCGAACTCTGGAGTTTCAAGGTTGTCAGGTTTCGAAACAGTCCACAATAGGACGTCGATTACATCGGACAGCGCAACTAGGGGTCAATTTATCCAATCGAAAGGTTCGTACAATGAAACGCGAGTTCTCGATACAAATCATCACTCGCTTGATCTGCCTCGAACTCTAGTCGCAGCTCCCCAATTGTTTCATCGTAAAAGTTCCATCCACGTGCGCTGAACCGTGGCTGGACGCGGTGGGCGGGGAAAACTGGAGCTAGAGTAGTATCGGTCCCGATCTTCGAGGTCACATACTCATGAGCAGTCGACGGCACTTTGTGTATGGATTCTGATCGCTGCCTTGATTAGCGAACTACAACACTCTCTGAGGAGCGATCCCCGTTGAAACGCCGTTTGCGGTGTCTGCGAGAAGCTGCTGATCGAGCAGTCCTGGGTTGCGAGTGAACTGACCGAAAATCTATCAATTAACTTCGTTTATGAGACTTTGCAGAAGTACAGGCTCACTTGCTCGGTCTTTCGGTGAGCAGGCCGCCCGCCCGGCCGGTCGGTCGGTCTGCGGAGGACGTGTTTGATGGATCGGCCAGAGCCCTAATATCGGGTTTCAAGACCACCGCTGATCCTTCTCTGGGAGCGACAGGTTTGGTGATCGGCGCGTGGCGATGCAAAATGTTTAGCCGACCACTCAGCCGCGGAAACGCTTCTCGCCGGCGTTTTGAAAGTTGAGACACTCCTTCAGGTGATTTTTCACAAAACTCGTTCATTTTTTCTCTGCTTTGTTGGTCATTTCCTCTTTTGCCTTTATTTCGCTTCCCGCACCGCCCCCTGCATGGGTGGAGTAGCGGTACGCGCATTTATCTCCAGAGTCCTGCAGCGTCAAGACGCTTTCGAAGCTTCCTCTATTCTCAGGGTGTCCTTCACCGGGATCGAGCACCACAGGATCTTCGAGCTCCGTATCGCCTGGAAGAAAACGCTTCCCACCTCCGAACTGAACGAGCCGGAATCATTTCAGCTAAAGAATCGATAGCTATACGCACGTCGCAACCGTCGGGCAGTTGCAATGAATAACAATCAAAACGACTTCCGGCCCCAATACCCTTCCTCCACACAGATCGAAATGGAGAAAAATTTGCGGCCGTATACGTCAAAGGAAGAAGGTTGTTAAGACGAACGCGTTGAATCGAAGAGCGAGAGAAAAGACTCCATCGATTTGTCAGGAACTTTCCGCCGCTGAGACCGACTGAAATTCCGCCCCTTCACGGCCTCTGTGGCTCCCGGACTTCTATTCGATATGGAACCAATGTTTACTGGGCTGGTGTGTAGTCGCGAATCGAGTTCGGATAGAGATCCCGAAGACAGCTAATAACAATGTCTCATGATGTGCAATCAGCGCACTGTATCAGCATCATATTGTTGTCTTCCGAGAGAACACGATCCGGACCGTTGATTCCTATCACACACAATGTCTATCTAAACGGTCTGGGCGCGTGATGTCGTGATCTATCGGAGAATCGATCGCACCGCTTGTAGTCCATCTTTCCTTGCTCTTGTCACTTCTGGGCTAGCTGCCCTCACTTCTCACGGAAGGTGGAACAAAAGCCTCATGAGATCCACGTTCTCTTTGTACCGGTTCTTCTTCTCCTCACTTTCACCATCTACATCCATTCTGTCATCTATCTAGCTGCGACGAATCCCGAGTGGCTGACTGGCAGGCGGGCTGGCTAACTGGCTGACTAGCTGCTCTCTGCTCTGCCATGAAATGCCGCAGGATCAATTTTAATTAATGTCAGCCCTGAGCTCGAGTCAGGGACTCTTGTTTCCCGTCGTTCTGAACAGTGGCCTTCGGACAGAAGCCGATATGGATAAATAGAAGGAAGGAAGGAAGGAAGGATGGATGTATGAATCGCTGGGAGAGCAGTTTCCCTGCCTGAGTCTGGATGATGTGCTTGTCGAACGGCTTCCGCGCGCTTTCGCCGCCAATCCCGGATCCTTCGAAAGTTGGGAATGCACTCAACGCAGTCGACGAGAGGTTTCATCGCTGCTCGCGGCTGTGTGATACATGAGTGTAATTGGATGACTATCACATAGCTCGAGTCAGGCTTGTTGCTGCATGGGAAACCGACGGTAATTCGATCCGGCAAGTCTCTTGAGAACAGAGCCGGTCGGGAATGATATTTTCGCTTCCAAAAATGGGCACACCGTTCGTTTTTCTTGCAGCTGACGTTGGCAGAGGAACACGACGTGAGGCCGGCGTGAACAAGACGCGTTCATGCTTCCGTATGATCAAATCCGGTTTCGGTCCGGCTGTGGTAAGAGCGAACAGGTGTCATCGGGACGTACCCTGGCCCGGATGAACTCGTTCGAGTGAGCGCAGTGGTCGTTTTCTGCTACGTAGACCACGGCAGCGACAGGAGTTGCATCATCCTAATGAGTCGGGCGGGAAAACACAACTGAGACTCTGGGAAAAGAGTAACCAGTAGAGCTAAGAGCTCGGATTCTAACCCCGTGTAAGACACCGAGGATGTCCACGCACACAGGACCAAATATGCGCCCGGAAAGCCCCCAAGACTCCTAGCAGAAAGAGGATAGCAACTACTTTCTCTTCTTTCTAGCAGCACAGTCTTCACTCGACAGCCAGTAGAGCCTTTTACGCCTAAACCTACTCTATCGAAGTTGAGCACCATGACCGAACCCAGGAATGCAGGATCTGTTTGTTCGTAAGTGGCATGTGTCTCTTGCTTAGAGGATATTTCCAAGTTTCCTCTTTGTACCTCCAGATGCACGGGCGAGCATGTCGATTCGAGTGAATCCGGTGCTCGAGGACGTCAATGCGTCCTTCTAATCCTTGGGTTCTTGGTATCAAAATGCGACTTCTCCAGCGGGAAATCTTCGGATACGCCTACGTTCGCCAGAATGAAGAAAACTTTGAACCGAAAGACGAATTCCCAAGGAAGACGATGTTGACTTTGAATCTGATTGTCCTGGAGGTGAGATCGGGCCTCGCGAGGGGTTTTGGTTCTGTTCGCTGACATGAACGACGCATCCCGAATTTCCACGCACGACCTCGCTGTATTTGTCGTTCCATGCCTTCATCGTTCACGGGAAGTTTTTGGGCAAAAAATGAGACCTTGTTCCGAGAGAATTCGCTGCCAAAACGATACTTTCGAGCTCCCCAGGAGTCAACCATGTTCCTCGTTGAACGATGCGCGAAGGAAGAGCAGCCTAATTGCCCGCGCATATTCTTTTGTTACATTGATAATAGAAACTAATTCAATCAAGGTATAATGAGATTTTGACTCCACAACGAAGAGCTAGACACAAATCCTCGGGAATTCCGGAGTAAACCATAACTGCGACCTTGAAGGAATAGCGGCGTCTAATCTCGTGTTCTCGCGCTGCGCGATCTCGTAATCAACATCCCTCTGTTCTTCATGTGAAAATCGCAAATCGTAGTAAGGCATGGCGTTCCGATGAGCTCTGACGCTGGAGGAATGGTTTTCTCTCTTTCGGCGGGAGGTACCTCAAGAGTTGACTGTCGGATCCGAGATCAATTCGGAAAAGCTACGCTTCACTTCCGTCCGCTTATTCAGAACAGAAGAACTCACCGAACGTTGACGCAGACTCGCCCCAAAAACTGTTGGTGTTGACGTTCGCTTCGAGGAAATTCTTCCGCGCGTCTCTGTCACCCGCGTGCATAACGGAGCTTTGTTTTGAACTTTCTGCAGACGGAAGCGCCGCTTTCGTACCTCGGAATCAGAAGTGAACAGGGACTGCTTTCGAGGGAGGACGAAGGAAAAGTACTCACTCGATTTAATATGTCGGCTCCTGGGAGAACACCAAGCTTGCAGAAGAAGCTGAATGAAGGGCAAAAATTTTGTACAGTGCACAGTTCAATTTGACGCCTAGCTTTTGTGATCTGACAAAAGGCGACATGAAGGTCGGGTAACGTCGCAGTTTTTTTTCTTTTCCATGTTAGAGATTCCAATTATTCTAATTACGCTACCGGCGCCAAACGTAGCGAACGCCTTCCGTCGGAAAGCGGGTCTTGTGTGTTGTGCTCCGGCGCTATAATCCCCTTGGCATACATCCGGGGCCATCTGAGCTCTCTTCGCTCCCGTGATCCAACCATTCATTCATTCATCCTTTCGCTCCTGTATCCATTTTGCCGCCGCCGATGACTGTCACCTTTCCAGATGGCGGACACCGAGTGATGATTGTTTCATGAGTGAAGCCACCCCTGTCAGATTGCAGCGTCAGAACAATCGCCGCTGTTCAGCCATGTCAGGTCTTGTATCGTTCTTTGGTTCGATAGTGCTCTGCAAGCACTTTTCCTCTGACCACGGAGCTTGCAGCAGAAACGAGAACGATACGAATCTCACAATCTGATCGTTAGGCTTTCGGAACTTTCCGAGAACTCGGCTTCACCGATAACTCATCGTTATCACGACGAGAGCGAAGAATAGGAGCTCGCTCTTGGAAAACGATCCCCTCCCAATATATTTCCATATCCAGTCTCACTTCGCGAACTGATAAAGGTTCGAGAGGAAGATGGTTTTAATCTTCAAAACTTCATGAGCCGACTCTTTGTCCATCGGCGCGTGCGCTTCTCTGACCGTCCATCAACGGAAATACTTACCTTGGGAATCCGCGCTCTTCGAGACATTCAATCCCATGAAATGAGCGCCACCCGTCCCCGAAACAGAATCGTAGAAATTTTTTATGACGCTTCTGGCGGCCGGAATTCCGCCGTCTTCGTTCGGGTGCCAGTGACGGAACAATGTCCGAGTTTTTTTTCTTTGCCGCGACCCAAGCACGGGAAGCGCGCGGCTTTCAAGAATCTTTTATGTCTTTTTTCACGCTAAGAGGATGCGACAAGCTCGGCGTCCGTCGCTCGAGATTCCTCTCGGCTTGAATTCTACCAGCTTTGACGTCTTCGTGGTTTTCGCGGTGTTTTGACATCTCGACATGCCGGGCTCGCACCGGATGTACAACCACAATATTCATGCTCAAGGAATTCCTGTGCATCCAACCGGACCATCCACCGACAGTTTTCAGAGAGGACGTTTAGTGGGAGTAGCGAAGAACAAGGAGAGTTCGGTGAACAGAACTTCTATCGAAGTGGAACGAACAACATATGTTCGGAGTTTTCCCAAAATAAATGACTGTCACCAACACTGGGCTGAAACTTCCTAAAACCAGTTCTTTATGAGGACGGTGAAACTGTTTGGAAGTGTCGAAACGAGGTTTCACCCAAGAAACAGAGAATGCTCAAGTTCATCCAACGAGGTCTTCGAATCAGGCCGGGACAGATGGAATCGATCGCGACTTTTAACTCGCGCAGAGTCGGGAAACACAGAAATTGAAAAATTCCGCTCCGGGTTTCGCATACAAGAAGGAATGTAGAGCATCGGCGTACGGTTCTGCTCGAACGACCGATTTTTTCCCCTACATGTTCCAAGTTCTGCTGTTTTCCGCCGCCGATAGGCTGGTAGAAGCCAGACGGTGGTTTTGTTTCATTTAATTATGCCTCGATCCATCAGATGGATGAACTCAACGTTTTTTCCGAACAACTCCGGGGCTTTCTCTGTCGAACGGCGGAAAAACACACTTCCATCAGTTCTCCCATCGAGTCGGGATATTGGTCCTCGATCGACGACTTGAAACGTTTCGCCACCAAGAGGAGCATGGATGGCAGATTTCTGTGCATCCATGAACGATCCTACTTCTGCTTGTTTCCATGCCAAGTCCACAAGGGAGGAGAGATGAGAACCAACTGTTGTGGATGTACAAGCTCATCGTTCCACCGTTCGCGGTTGGGTTTTTATTCTTTGTCGTCCGCCTTGGTTACCAGCAGTCTACTCGCCGGCCGTGTTTCTGTCGTTCTCGATGGTTTTCTGCTCTTCTTTCGGCTCCGTGTAGACAGTGGATAACCTGTCAGCCACATCTCAAGTGGATGAGCTCCCTGACAGCGCGCTTTCGGTTTCAGAAGAGAAGCGCGAAAGGACGAACATCTGAGGAAGAGAGCACTCGATGCGATGTCCGATATCTCAATGAGTTCCAAAGCAATCGAACCGCCGCGCACGCCAAAACCATATGCCGCCCCAAAGCACTTGACGCGATACATTGCATCAGCTCAATGGCCTTGATTCGCGTTCGTCCCTAACTCGAACTTCAAAGTCAACAGAGCGCTCAGGCCCTCGGGAGAACCATTCGAGATAGAACAAGGGACTCGAGAGAGGCAATTCCCTCTCTCTCGTCTCCAGTGTGTTGTTGAACATTGACGACACTCGTTGTTCGCGCTCAGCGCAGCGATCAAATGACGCACTTCACTGCAGAAATTTTGACCAGTAACACCCGAAACCTCGACTCTCTGGCTCGACCGTTCTGAGTGAGTGAGTGAACTTAGAACGCGGCGCAAACTTTTTCTCGTGTGGTAAATATTCGCCTTTTCGCAACAGGAGAGCCAGGACGACGTTCGCTGCAAGGAGAAGACGAGGATCGGCAGCGCAATGCGCGAGACAAAACACATGACGCGTCTGTTTTGCGTCTCAGACAGCAGAACGCACGATATTACTACAGACAGTCTGGCGTGGTTTCTGATGGAAGCTTGCTGTCCAAGAAGCTCTTGGAAATGACTCCGTGAAGCCAGTTGGCTTTACGAGGGCCGCCAGGGAATATTCCGCCGCAGATGAAACTTCTTTATACCCGCGACGAATTCCTTGATATGTTATTTCCGCAGCCTTGGCGTAAATTCACGTTTACGTCAAAACTGTCGACGACTCGTCCAAACGAGAACGGAGCACGCGGGTACTGCCCAAGGCTCTTGGAAATTTTGGTTCTAATAGACGCGAGATCGGTTGGCTCGGATGAATGCGGTCGGGAATCGGATTATTCTAGTGCGCGATAAAAGGGCCATCTCCACGAAATCCAAACTTGTTCAGCAAATCTGCGTAGAGGTGTTGAGGCCTCACATACAGTTACGCCAGTCAATGGTCGTCGGGCAATCTCTCGCATATCGTGTGAAACTTATAATGCCCAAAGTTTCGATGTAACGATATAGGAGTCTTTTGGCAGTTCGCGTGTGCACTCCAGCAGCATCCGACCAATCGTCTATGAGTTTGTTGATGCGAGGAGTTTAGTCAGTCGGAGGAGGCCGACCGACCGCACCGCCGCGCCGGTTGGCCCTTGACGAGCTGATGGAAGAATAACGGATGCCGCCGGATATCAAATCCATTGGAATTTCCCGTTCTAGTAACAAGAGCGAAGAGTTTTTATGCCGACAAATGAGTCTTTTCCGACTTCGAATATAACTCATGTTCCTCGCTGAGGAAACGCTACCGCTACCCAGCGGGGGTGGCATGACGGTGGCTCGCAGTCAAGTTGGCTGACAGACGGACCAAGAGCTACTCGACGAAAATGAATTTATTCAGCGGTATGAGTGGCACGGGTAGCGGTTCTGTTTGTGTGGCTGATGAGCGCGCTCTGAATGAAAACGAGAAACGCGAAGAGAATTTTCAAATTGCAACGGCCGGCTCACACCCGTCCGTCCGCCTGCTTGCCCGGCCGACCGACCGAGCGACAAACAGAGAGACCGGCCCCGACTGGAACTCGATTCCAAGCCCCCCGTTGGCTCCGATGACCGCTCCCAACAGAGGGCTTCGCGTTTTCTGGAATGAAAGCAGACAGACAGCCGGGCGGGCGAGCGTACGAGTGAGTGAACGAACCAACCGACAGGTGGGCAGGCGTAAGAGCAGCAAGCCGACTCAATCTCCATCCCCTAGAGTAAGCGGTGCAATGACCTGAAGACGTGGAGATCTGCGTATTTTGCGGCTGCATGTAAAGCTGTTTTTTTCCTTCACTGCATATTAATCCCCGCTTCTCTTCCTTCCTTTCTTCCTCGGTCTCTCCCCACTGTTCCACTAATGTCTTCAAGCCGAGGTCATCTCCATACATAACGTCGCAGGACGACATGTTGAAGGACCTCGGGTCGATTTCATCATCGGATTCGCTGCAAACTGAGCGATAAAGGATTCTGATGCTGGAAGCGTGTAGGACAAGTTGGATTCGTATGAGGTATCGAACATCGCAAGTCCCAAATCACGTCTCGAATCGCCGTTCCGAGTCGGACACGAAGACAACTTATTGAAGCGCAGCTTTCCATGAGAGAATATGGGAATGGGAAGTGAAACAACAGCGTCTAGTCTCATTACGTTCCGTCGATGTCTCCCCAAACGGAAATCAATGTTGGCAAACTTTTGTTTTTCGCTGCTCCGGGCAGTTTGCTCCTGTTTTACTCTGCGATCTTCCGCCAGCATCCGCCGACCAGCCTTAGTTGCCGTTTTCCTCACAGTTTCTCGAAGCAACCAACCTTCCAAGTCACTCTCTTGAGTTGCTCCAGGGCAAGAGAGACAGTTTGCTGAGCCAACACCAGCTCTGTCTATCTGCCGAAAGCGTCCATCATCCTACCGGTGCGCGTCGCAACCTTCCGCTAATTTCACTTCAGCGTGCACGAGCTATGGGTGAGTGACCTCAGCATGACTGTCATCGCAGCCAGGTACTCCAAAAGGTGCGACTCTCGCGGGCTGCATCAAGGGAATCCTCGTAAACGATAGTATACAACCACATGTGACCTCCAATGTACATACTTGGTAAACTTCACGAAAATTGCCCAAAACCAAATTATAAGCAATTTTGCTAAGCGAAAAGACCCATTGGTTCCCGAGGGCATAATATGTTGCAGCTGATTACGAAATGAGCGAAAACGCTCCGCAAATAAACTATGACCGGCGAATAGAATATTTCTGAAGTTGAGAGCGAACATGGAGGGAAGCAGGTACGAGAATGATGGATGATGAATGAGAAATATGAGCATGCATTAATAATATACCGGCAACGAATAACCCCTCGCATGCAACATGACGAGAAAAGGACGCTCGGCAAAGGTTTGAAATTCATCACTGAGGACCTGTTCAGCGGGCGCAACTGAACTCATCGCCTCTTCTATTCGTTGCATCTCCATTTTCTGAATACGGAATACACTCAGACTTCAACGTTTCAAAGCAGAACGCTGACGGAAAAAGCCGAACACGAACCGCTCGCGGGAGTCAGAAACGTTTCGGTTGGCTGTGCACGATCCACGGCAAGAGATATGTTCCATCTATGGTACGAGTAGTGGATGTCCCAAGTGGCGTCCGCCTCGAGCCGCGCACCGTCCGCTACTGCTTTGCTCGCTTGCTCGCTCAGAATCCACGACGACCAACGGCGTAAATATTTGGCTACTTGTTATAAATTAATGAACACTGACTGTCTCGTTAAACGCTACCGTTCGGCTATGGGCTTTTCCGAGCAGTTGAATGACATTCAGAAGGTATGTACATCTGCTGGCTTACGCTAACCTTTCGCGAGGAATAAATATCTCCGCTCCCGGATACGAATCACGCGTCATACTTCAAGAAAGAGCCCCTTGCGATAATGTAGCCTCTCCCGTGTCTACGTCATTGAGGTTCTTCTATTTGCTCGCCTGCCGAATATGGACTGATTTGCCGCAAATGTTTTCTCACGAAACTCTTGAAACAACAAACACTTTTTATGATCAAGCTGTTTGTTCGAAGCAATATTATCTTTGAGGATTTAGCTCTCGCTATCGCCGGATTCGCGGCTCTAAAGAGTGATTCGAAGCTCTAACTCCGGAGTTTTTCTGCGGCAGCAAAAAAGCGAGTACGATACATCAGAGTTCAATTCGGAATGATGCTGTACCTCACGAACGCTGAGCTCCCCACTCAGAAAAACTCGCAATCATCCAGACGTATTGTTCGAAGGTAATTCCAGCCAACGCAAGACGCTGAAGAAGCTTTGCGTTTTAGTGGAGTCGGTTGTTTCTCGTAAGGTCGTACATTTTCACCGAGCCTGTTAAACGTCTGGCCGAAGTGTACATGACAGAGAGAGGACGTTCGCTGACTTCCAAAGTACAATGATAATGAGGTGATCAGTTCGCCGGGTTCCTAATCTACGGATACGCTTCCACTGCTCAATATGCTCACGATAATCGCTGTTGCTCCCGCGATCGAGGTCATTCTCTATGAATCATTGAGCTCCCGGCGCTATGGTTTCTTTTTTGACGGGAAAACGTCTTTATTGTGACCGCGGGGCACTTAGGTAGTACTTCGTCATCTAATCTTAGAATTTTGAAGCTCTATGAGGGACTCAAACTTTTTTCGTGCTAGACCAACTCGTTTACTTTTTGTTGTAGGAGGTTGGAAATTTATGGGGCTAGCCGCTGTTCAAATTTGGTTGGGCGTTGATTCCGGGAAGGGTGGCATTGTGCAATTCTTTGAGACCCCCGAAAAGCTAGGAATTCCGCATAAATAGTCGTTTTGTCTGGTTATAAAACCACATAAACTTGTCCGGTTTTCGCCCGACGGTGCTTCATTCGACTGTGATCCCGGAGCGCCGCTCGATCCCGGCTCAGGGCGTTGCATTAATGTACAATTCACTGAAAAGTGATCGGTTTTTGGTGCACCATACCGAAACCATCGGCTCTTCATTCGTCCATTTGCGAAACAACGAAACTTCCAGTCCGGCGCGGTTGTGTGTCGATCTAGAATATCGTGAAACTTCGCCTAAAATCGTCTCAAGGCGGCCACTATTCGAATAGCTAATTACTTGAGTTCACATTTCCCGAACGAGGATACAGACCTCAGGTTTTAGACTGTGCAGTAAGTGCTTCGTGGTTTGTGGAAACATCAGAGTTCCATTCATGAGCAAGAGTAATGGTCATAAATATCCACCGGAACCGCCGAACTTGCCGAAGCTAGATGTCTTGACGGAGCGACTAATTCCCCCTCCAATCCCTTTCATGCAAATTCGGCGGTTACGGTGTGAGGGAAATTACGGTATAATTGGTCAGGTGACTACGATAAGAATGATATTTTCAACCACAAGCGATATTCCCCTTCCGGAATGAGCTCCTTGGCATCATTGATCGAGACAATTTCCTCCATGTTTACGAGGAACACGAACGTGAAATTCTCGAAAATCGAAAAGAGTTCGAAGCCAACATCAGCATCGACGAAATCATTCGTGAGATAGAGGCAATCTGCATCGCGAATGAACGAGTCGACGATGCGGTCCTCACTGAACAAAACAATACTCCTACTAGCTCTATGATGCAACCTAATGATGATGACCTGACTGAGTACACTAACGCACCTTCCGTGAGTGCCATATGACCGAGAACGAATGTTATGGTAGTGGAAAAACATTCACACTGAAAGCTCGAATGGAAACATACAATCAGTACGCACAGCAGCATAACTCCATGAACAACGCCTATATCGTCGCCGCAACAACAGGGAAAGCTGCGGTCGGAATCAGTGGAAAGACAGTTCATGCTGCGTTTCGTCTCACGATATAAAAACAAACATCACAATTATCCCTGAACTGCATCCTTAAGACGCGGATGACGTTTTCCCGCAAAACACGACGGTAGTCTCGAAGAGACTACCGTCGTGTTTGAGAGGGTAGTCTCGAAGAGACTACCCTCTTAATTTTTTTTTTTTTTTGAAATATGGACCTCGACCAGCTGCTTCCGTTAGGCTGATTTCGACTCTCTCCGCGGGAGACTGAAACTCCAAGTCCCGTGATTCATGGCTGGAGATTCTTCTCGGGAACTTCAGAGAACACGCGGTGATACGGCAATGGAAGGCGCACTTCTGTCTCGAGCTGCTTTTTGTCGACGGATCCCCTGAAAGACTCGAACACTGTGTGCAACGCAAGCCAGGATGATTCGAGATAAGGAACAACTCGACGATGTACGTAGATGAACCGCTGCACAGCCGGCTCGTGGGATCGGCTTAGACAAATTGGAACATTGTTCGCCAAAGGAGATTTTCCAAGGTAAAAACCCTAACCGAAAACACCAACATCCGAGTGGAGTGAACTTTAGAAATTCCTTGAAAGCTCTCCAAGGCTGGGCTGTTCGCAGCGAACCCTGGGGGGAATGTCAAAGGAGGACGGATTATCGCCAACGTTTGTGCAATTTCCTGTTGCGCTAAAATGAAGTTCTCAAGTTGACAATTGCAGCATTCGCTCCTGAAGGCGAGAAGCAGCCGGAATGTCGCATCCAATCTTGTTAGGCTTGACAACAACGCCGCCGTTTCTGTCTGTCGCCGACGTCGACCCGATTCGCAAGACGTTGCATTTCCTCTATCGCGTGTATTCGATCGGGTCGGTTACCACAACCGGTCATCCGAAGGAGCGAGGGGTTAGTTCAGCAATAGGAGCTCTTTGTCGGAGTCTATGAATACGAGAGAATGGCGACAAATTCTCTTTTCGCCGAGTCGCATGCCGAGGCCTATGAGCGTTGCCGGCGACCGGATACAGATAGACATAAATATAGGGCTGAGTGCTGAGCATTGAGGCTTTTGTGATGCTTCTGGAGTGTAGTGCCGTGATATTAGCCGATGATTCCATAGAAGTTCTCCACGTGGAGTTGAAAGCCGCTCGGCGCAAAGTTCCTGAACGATGGCGAATATTCAACGAAGGCTTCCGATGGAAATCACTTCGACCGATATCACCGAACGCAGGAAGAGTTCCGCACCCATCAGTTTTCTCTTCGGGGACAATAGGGTCGTGTGGAGGTTATTGCGGAGTAGGGGAAAGGCCCGCGAGAAGGGAAAGGCTCGCATATTCAGCAGATGATGGGCGAACCACATTTCCGACATGCGCGAGAGAAGGAGAATTCATTTCCTTCTGTTATCTTCCAGATTCGAGGCTCGTGGGTGGCCGAGCCGTAAGCTTCTCTCTCGATATTCAGATAACTCTCGCAGGTATTGAGCTCAGCCGATACCTCAGATGCAGCGCGAACATCACGTCCAATCGCTTGGAGATGCTCGACCTCGTGGAATATTCGCGGCATGTTCCAGCTCACGATCCAGCTCGTTCGCACTGCACCTAACACGGGGCTTTGAAGAGCGTGGAGTAAAACCGCCGAAAAATTGAGAGCTCATCATTCAAAGAAACTATTTTCCCGCTGAAATCTCGTCGGTCTCCGATACCTCGCGCGAGTTCATGGATAATTTTTCCGAGAGTATCGGCTCACACTCTGCTTCAGCCACCGAGAAGTCGAACTCAGTCAGATATTTCCCCAACGCCTTAATTCAATTCGAAACCAATTTCTTTGATTGTGTTTGCGAAGAACCAACAGGCCCCGTGCTACGAAAGCCCCACTTAACGCAGCGTATCAACATTGCCTCGGCCCTCTGTCGGAGAACTTTCTCCCAAAAGATTCTCGCGTGCTCCGTTCTCTTAACTTTTTGCACAACCGAAAAATTCATTCACAAATGAGGCTGTTTCTGCTCAAACTTTGATTCGAGAGCTGAGGATTCATTTAGAACTCTGCTCGTCTCGTCCCTAATTGTTTAGCATTCTATGCATGAGCTCTCGTTCTGCAGGGAGTTGCGTCGCTGTGATTTGTGGACGATTTGTTGACAGTACCTGCGCGGTGGGATTCTTTGTCATGCCCTGCGGAGAAATCCCTGCGGTTTCATTTTACTTTGGGCCGGAAACTGGAATAGAATTTCAAAATCGATTACGCGCTTTGCGAGCTGTTGCTCTCGACCAATTCATTCGAGGTCAGAACCTCTTTCTGGACGATTCCTGTTCGCTCAGAAATACAAAACTCTGACACTGAGTGAGTGAGGATCACCTCTCGAGTTAAGATGCACTTCCAGTCGTATCGCCTACATTTCTCCCTGGTTTTTCGAAAAACCGAAGTCAAAGGGAGACGAATTGCTCGAAACGAACTCCGCTCGAAGTGGTCAATGTCCCCGTTTCACATATGAATCGCCTATGATATTATACCGGAATGATATAATTACCGTCAAGCTAATAGAAAACGGTCTCTGTCTGAATGGGTGTTCGGGAAACTCGATGTGGGATACGAACTTCCGTGCGCGTACCTAATGGATACGGTGCCTGTGCTGCAACCGTAACAACTTCAGAATGAGGATCCTATCTTGTGGTTGAAACCCTCGGAGGCAAAGTGCAATTCTTCGGCGAGCGGGGTCCCACGCAAGAGCATGCAAACATGCGGATCGGATTCCGTTGCGGGAAGTTGTGTATTGATATTGATGGGAACAAGCGTCGGAATACGGAGGAGCGATGTCGCGCCTGTCCCTAGAAATGAGAGCGCCCAACCGACAGCTCAGAAATTAAACCAAATGGCTCTCGTGGAAATGCAGATGGCGCGGCCTCCTCGAACGAGATCAGCGCCGAGTTCCCGAAATGTTCGTATCGAAACGAGTTCTCATTTCGAGCTAAGAATATTCGGAACTCAGGTTGAGCTGATCTCAAGATATGGGTTTCAGATTTTCGACCGAGGAAGCTCCAACGACTCCGTCGAGTTTATGGTCTTTCTTAACGAAGTTTCGAAGCTATCTTTTTCCTACAGGTCAAGCTTTCGGGTTCTCAGGAGAGCAATACCATTCAGTTCGATGAGGTAGTTAGTGAAGGAGAGAGGAAGAGACGTTGCAAGGCACCATGGATTCGGTTCAAGTATCGTCGAATCGGCTGCAGTCCTTCCGAGTATTCACTTCGGTTGTCACCATGAGGTAAAAACCTTGGCAGTAGACCCTGGGTTCCGCGCTTCGCTTCGATGATAGATCGCCAAGGGATGAAACCATCAGAGCGACCCGGGAACCATCCGTTCCCTGAAGTCTTATCGCGGAAAAGGAAACCCACATCACAGACTCCTTCCGGGTCACAGCGTTGGAAAGGAGAGATTCTGTGACTTCATTTCGCACAAGCGCTCAGTGGTAAACGAGGACATTGACGAAGCGCGCCGTTGCCGCAACTGACAACAGGTGTAATCGTGGATCAACAGCTAGCGTAGGCAAATGAACTTAAATGTCGAATGGAGCTTGACGGAAGAGCCCGTTCCCGCTACGATTTTCGGACCACTGCATCCGGAAACGCTCGCTGTCGTGTTAGCATCGTTTTTCGGCAAGCTGGAAGAGCGTCATGCTGAGCATACTTTCAACGAATGGAATCTCAAAGGCTTCCTCCCAGGTGCCTTTAAAACGATATCTGAAACTGCAGGCGGCTGTTCGGGGGCTGGTTGGTCGTCCACTCGGATAGACTGCAGGATGTTTCGTTCGTTCGTTCGTTCGTTCGTTTATATTTTACTTCGCACGTATGTAAGGTCCCTACGGGACAACCTCGCCCTGAGGGTCTGTCTATCCGCCAGTCGTCGCATAAGCGACTCTGTCCGAGTACACGCTTGGTAGCCGACACGCTCGCAGATCAGCCAAGCACGGCTGAGACTGCCTTCCTGATGCTCGCGGTCGATGTAACTACACGCACCCGAGTTGAACTCGTCTTCAGCATGAGGAGTGCAGTGCTACTAACTCTTCTAACTGATTGTGGAATTCCGATGAACTCCAAAACTTCGAAACATCCACAGTGAATTTTGATTTGAAATGGCTGAGAAACAGACGATGTTCCAGGAATTGGTTTTGAAAACGAATCATATGAAGTGAAACTTATCGTTTTGAAGGCCGAACTTTCGTGGCTTTGGGGCAGAGTTCATGGAATCGCGGAACTCGCTTCATGAGCGGCAGAACCGAGTCAGTGAGGCATTAAGTGAGCCGGCAACCCTTTAATATCGATAACTTGGCCGGTTGTTTCGTTGGAAGTAGCTTAGTCCACAGGTCCGTTCTTTCCCGCCCTTCCCATGGGTATCGTCGTATCAGCAAAGAGACCAAAAGAAATGCCATAAATTTGTTATAGCCAAACGAACCCTCCCCCGGCCAGCCGGCGGATTGCCTCACCTCGGTCTCTGCGCTAGTGGCCTGTCGCTTGCGCTTGTTCCGCGTGCGCGATCTGCGTCCGCCAGCTCAGCTTGCTAACGTGCTGCGTGCGGGAAAAGACTCGCGCCTCTCATTCACTGGTTTGCACGCTCCCTCTCTCTCTCTCTCTCCCTCTTTTTCTCGCCGACTATATTAATGTAACGGGACGGAAGAGCAAGTTCGGTGTCGCGCTTGCTCGCCGGTCGTTGTGCCGCCTTTGTATCAAACAGGTGGTGCCGCTACAAACAGGATAGTTAGCCAGCTGACTGCTCCGCTTAATAAAGAACGAGTGAACAAACAGAAAGACTGAGTGAGTGAGTGAGTGAGTGACTGACTGACTGTCAAGCAGAAGAACACACAGAAGAAGCGGAGAAGAGGCGAACTCTCAGTTAACAACAGTTCTTCTGTTTAACCTTTCTGTTGGTTGTTTTACTCAACTGGTACGAGGGAACTCCGTAACAGTCTCCCTGCAAAACAACCCACCACAAGGGTTTCCAGGAGCTTGACGACTCTTCGACGGACTGTCCCTCAAGTTGATCCACCTGACGCAATGTGCATTGTGGGAGCGGGTGGAGTACTCCACCGAAACTCTCAATCGGCAAAGAGTTCTTTTTGAATCGATCGAGATGTGGTTTCGGGAATCTGTCGTCTTTGGGCAAGAGGCTATCGTGGCTCCTTCCTTCCTGTTCTAAATTATTTTCTTCTTTTCTTGTCAGTCCAACATGTCCACAGACGAGCTCGCTCATTGTGCTGCTTCTATCTCTTAGAACGGGAGCCGCTTCTACTGCCGGTGCCAGTATTTCTCTGTTTCTATCGGTGGATTCGTTCGGTTGCTCTTTCCCGACCGCAGACACCCCTGACGCATTGAGTGCAGCAGATGAGCAGACACGTAAGAGAACACAAGAGTTCTCCCTGACTTCCTGCTTGTTTGCTTAGGTTTGTTCAATCGTAGGACGCCACATCGGTTCGGTTCGACGGAGGACTCGTCGGTTCTGGTTTGCTTTTTCCTCAGTTCTCTCAGCGGTTCCTCGCGAACTCCTCTGGTTCTCAAGATCCAGCGACCATTAGTGTTACGTCTCGGATTTTCCGACAAACTCTCCCGCGTTGGGAAAAAGTTCTCAATTACGTTCAGCGGACGCCGTCGCCATGGGCCTCGCATCCTAGACGTCGAGCCGGAGATTGACGACGGCACGGGAATCAATGAAGCGGCCGAGCAAACGGACCGCGAACAAATGTTCCACGAGAATGATGATGATGATGGCCTCTGAACGGATCGGTCTGATCCGTAGATGACTGTCTGATCAGCTGCAGTGCCCTCTGGCCTTCAGGGTCTCAGTTGAAAATGTTCAAGGAACTCGCCGGCAAGAACTTCCGTTAGCGGAACCCCGACAAGGACTCCGGGCGAAACGGTCGAGATCAGGAGAACGAGGGAGGAGTGAGGAGAACATAGGGACGAAAACACTGACTGAGACGACGACGGTGGAAAACAAGAGGAAGTTAGAACGGACGAGGAGAAAAGGGCGAACAGAGGAAATGAGCAGCTGGAGCAAGAAGCTTCAGGTCAGAACCATTTGGCTTTTCATCACCATCATCAGGGAATCATCAGAAGAAGAAGAAGACGGCGATGACGACGGGGAAGACGGTCAGAAAGCAGCGCGAAAGGCACTTGCTATCCTCACTCGGTTTCTGCTCTTCCATTCCTCGCTGTTAGCCTTGATGTTCCGAGAACAACTGTTGCAGACTCCGAGTCGGACGTTCGGGGCGTCAGGGTGAGACCAACAGCCGTGAAGAAGAGCGGACTGACAGACACGATCACAGACGAACCGGCCGACGGATGTATGGGACAGCCGAGGAACATGCGACTGACGGATTGTACCGACGGAAAGCGACGAGGGATATTTCTCGACGATTTCTCACGCGGAAGAAAGTTCAAATCCTCTTTCCCGAGAACCTATCCATTTGTCAATTCACCAATGCGTGCTGAGAGGGGGATAGAAGACGTGCCAACGTATTCCAAAGCGCATCGACATTGGAACACGGTGCCAGTGGAGCCTATGGCGATCATTGGGATACCCAATCAGGAAGGACTTGAATTTGGCTGTTGAAACAAGGATCCAAAATCGATTGAAACGTATCGGTTTACCCCCTTCACGCATTCAGAGATGCAATTCTTTAGAGATTTGGGTGCCTGGTAGAGGTCGAAAGGTTGGACGACGTAACGACAAGAAGACGTCGCGGAATATGGAATCATCGAAGCTCTCGGAACCTCCGAAGCGCTTGATGGTCGATCGCACTTGTTACGCCGTTCGTTACAGGCTCGGCAATAGGGATCAGATGTGAGGGTAATGGGACCGCTCCGAGTGCAGATTGAATCACGATGAGAGCTTCGGTAACTGCACTTCCAATCAGGGTTATGAGCATAGTTCTGCTTGGGCGACCTAAGCGTATGCAAGCCAACACGTTGCGTATACCGACAAACTTAGTATGCCATGCCTCAATAAATGGTCCAAAGAGAGCTAGTCATCTAGCTAACCACCCAAGCAATCCGCATAGTGGTCGTAGAATAAACCTTCCTATGGAGATTTCGTTCGACTTTCATGAGATACTCGTCACTGTGCTTACTGAACGCGAATTCTCACCAGGGACACCGCGAGGGCAAGTTTCGTGCCGGCGAGCAGCTCATCGATACTCGGGTCCACGAGACTCAGCTCAGCAAGTAATCGAGTTAATGTCTTGGTCATTGTTTCGGTGTTGGTGAGTATCGGGGAAGTTTCGACAAACTGCGCACCGTCGGCGAAAATTTCCAAATGAACGCCCGTCGCTCAATAAACGCCTGTCCCCGAGGAGGGGTCGAAAAAATAGACGCCCCCCCCTTCCAATGAACGCCCCTCTTTAATGGACGCCCAGCCACTCTTTCCCTCGGGACGGATGCCTCTCGCCAATCGGAGCCCCCCCCCCCCCAAAGGACGAGAGTTTTGACCGAATACTCGCCTATCGTTCTCTGATATCCAAAACGGAGCTTAACAGAAGATATAAGCATGTAATGGAAACCCACCTCCAATGAACGCCCACGCCCGAGAGGGGGGGGAGGGGCGAGGGATCAAAAAAATAGACGCCTGGGCGTTCATGGAGAAAACAGGGTTCACCTCAACTGAGGTAACGTCGAACGTTTCCGAAAACGCGTTGTCTCGGAGATGTTCATTCGGTCGCAAGCGCTGACGATCTCGAACCGATCGAGAAGAATCTCAGAAAGTCCATGATTGTTCCCCCGCTCATCTCGAATAACTTTTTAGAAGGCCACGGCTCGGCGTAATGAATGACAGTTTGTCAGGATATTCTCGCCTGTGTGACTCTTCCAACATCGATGAGAAATGAGATTCAGACACAAGAGGAATAAGTCGACGGGAAACGGAAGAAAGGGCGTGGGAGGAATAAGGAGAGACTACCGTTCCATTTGTCTCGCCGTAGAACTAACTCTGCTCGATTCGGAATGAAGACATTTTCCAACTTTTTTCGTTCTCAGCTGCGGTGATGAGTTGGGGTTTCGAAAGAACGTCTTCGCATTCAGCGACTGTTTTTCAAAGAACCTCTATTCCGCTTCGCACCGGCTCAGAACTTCGATTAGTTGTCACCACGTGAAAAGAAACCCGCGGGGAGGTACATTATAAGAAATATAAAGCGAATGGTTTGGGGCGAAACCAGTGCACTCTCTGCGCTCTCCCATCTGCACACAATGCGAACAACGCCGTAGGCGAGTATGGTTTTCCCCTTTCATAATGTCTCCAGCCCCAGCTGTGGACGATTAGCCTCGCTGCCGACGGATCTCCGAATGAAAAACCGCATTCGCAACCAACGGCTCTTTGTGGCTCGGTTCCGTTGTTCTAGTTTTTCTCACATAGATCTTGAGTTATGGAAGTGGGAGAGAATCCAGATTCTTCGATGTAACCACGACAGGATTCGCTTCGGTTCTTATGTAGTGCTTCCGTGGCAGATTGGTTGAGGCCGCTTCCTCGCAGCCATGAACAGCCACGAGATTCATGACGGAATCGATGATCATCTCTCTTGTGTGATGAATAGAACGCGAGACAGAAACGAGTCCTCGGCTGATCTCAAACAAAATAGGTTAGTCAACAAGATAGGATGGATATGGATGTGCCACATGAGGAGAAAAGGCAGAAAACCCTTTATATTTTTTCCTCGAAATGTTTGATCGAATCGCCGTGTTTATGTCGCTGAAGGAACACGCGCCTCGGTGACGAGATATGACGGAGAACGAGATCCTTCAGTCGGGATAGGGTGGATCACCAGTTTGACTTGAAGTCGTTCTTCCCAAGAGTCCAGCGAGTGGTCAGTTGGCGGTTCCAACGTTCAAAAGTCTCGAGTTGAAAGAATTCAGACCTTGAGAGGTTGCATTCATTGCTATACACCTGCGGAACTAGAATCCGAATCGTCGCCCACCGGACGAAGGAGACTTCAATATTTCCAAGTGAGTGGCCTCTATCGAACAAGCGAAGCGAGCCGGAAGGCCAAGAAAGTTGACGTTATTGGAGACTGCCTCCTCGGTCTGCTTTGAGAGCACACGTATTGTTTGAAATTGCGCGGCGAGACGTTCTAAAACTGTGGAAATCACCGGTATTCCTTCCCTTCCAACGTGCTCCAATGCATCCGTTCCACTCTTCCCGACCACTTTCCTCTGAATGAAAGAGGCGCTCAGATAATCCCCATCATAGACACAGGAGTTTAGGAAATGCAACACCGGATCTTTTCAGGGCTGAGTTTCTCAATTAACTTTCCAAACAAGACGTCGTCGCTAAGAGGCTAGCTTCAGTCGGTTCGTAGAAATTTTCCAATGAGGAGGAGGGCTCGACTCATCGGTTTGGAGTTCTGACTGTCTGCGTCGCGTCTCCTTCATCAAAACCAAATTTGTTTCGAGCTGGGAATCTCACGGGAATAGAAAAGGTGAGTCGGCAATTGTCTCGGAACTCGCTCGAGAACATGGTTTTTGAATCCTGTTGCGATCCGAGTTCCCAAGATACTCGCCCGCCTCGTTCATCCGCTCGACTCGTAAATTATTTGAGCGTCGACAGCAGTGTTCAGCATTTAACGTTAAAAAATGTATAACGAACAAGATGATGATGATGACAATGTTGAGCTTAGCGTTAGTTTCAGCATTTATCAGAAAACTCTTCCAACTCAGGACGACTCCCGCTCCTGTTGCATGCCAGACTCGTACTCCTGAATGTTTCACGAGCCGCAGCTCGCCCGCCGTTCCTGCTGCCACAACCACAACCGCTGCTGCTCCTGCCATCATCACCGCCAGCACCTATGTGCCTACTTTTATTCAACTTGCTCTTTCTGAATATTTTCCGCTTTTGCAACAGGCCTGTCGTGAACGGCTTACTCCTGACCGAGCGCATTCCACCGCGCAACTCTCACTCAGTAAACAGGATTTGCAACTTCATACTTTGAGATGACGTTTCCGCTCGTACACATGAGCCGGGTCAGAGACGGGTCAACTTTTTCAGGTTCACGGTGACTCACTGACTAGCTCCAACTCTTTCTGCAGAGGAGCGCTTTACTATTCACAGATGAGAGACATCCTCTTCAGAGAGGGGGAGAGTCAAACGGAACAGATAAAACTCCGATTCGCTTGATCAATCGTGGAATCTGACTCGAGTAGGATATCATTCCACGAGGAGATTTCCGAAAAAGTTGAATTTAAGAGCGGAAGCGAGAAGAGTCGAGTCGCTACTGCATTTCAGGGCATTGGGAAATATATTTCGCCAGATTTCCTCGGTGCAAAAAAGCTTCTAACATAAGAGTGATCTGCGCAAGGCTTATATAGCAAACAATTAAGGCTTACGTATTCTTCCTCGCAAGAGCACTGTGGGTTTCACTCCTTTGAAAAGTCCGAAAACGCCCGTGTAGATTGAAGCGAGAGCCATGTTGTTTGTTGAGTCGCCCGCACAGGTTCTTATTCAAGAGTAATCCAAGTATTTTGCAGAAAGATAAGTTCCCCGATGGGTGAAACCAGGTGTTGTCTCAGGGAGAAGATCGTCGTATCAATCAAGAAACGACCGAGCCATTGACGAGCAGATAGATTTGTAGATGAATGTCGTCTCTTATTGTCAGACGGATGAGATAGGTAGATTGATGGAAGGTAAGCTGAATGTCGTATCTCATCAAAGGAAGGATTGATGGAGCAGATTAAGATGGGATGACAGATATATAGGCAGGTGAATGTCGCGTCTTATTTCAAGAAGATAGGGTAGGATAAGATAGGTAGATTGATAGAAGTTAAGATGAATGTCAAGTGAGGAATTGGTGGAGCAGGATAAGATAGGATGACAGATAGATGGGCAGATGGAATTCGTGTCTTGTTTCAAGCAGAAATCGATGGGGGAGTATAAGATAGGTAGATGGTTAGATGAATGTCGTTACTAAGTATCGGAGAAATCGATTCGATAAATAGAATAGTAGATGAATTTCGTCGCTTATTACGGGAAAAATCGATGAGAGGGGGGAGACGATAGGCAGATGGATCGATATAGATAGATTCAGATATGCAGGACCTTAGAAGCTGCACATCGGTCGATGATTAAACTCCTTCAACAGCGAAGTCACGAGAGAGCGAATAGGCGATAATAATTAGTAGCACATATGGCGACTGCAGGGGGTGTCAGCATAAATTAGGTTTACGCGGACTCTTGCCCGGTCGCTAAAATATACCGTCCGTTCCCAAGCTGCTTCCATAGTTCGCGGCCGGGTTGCCTTGTGTCGCTGTATTCCTGCTGCTGGCGGCTCACTTCTGGAAGTGTTGCGTCTCCTTAGGGAAGGACCAGGCGGTCGCTCGGTCCAAAGTAGCGTTCAGCGATGGAACATCGAGTATATGTATATCTATATTTATATGGTCCGAGCTCGCTGTGGAGGATGAGGCCGGTGGGGGAATTCGGTTGCGTGGCATTCTCGAAGACAGCAATCAGCCGAAGTGAGAATACGCAGCCGGGCGAGCTCAACGCAGATCAAGAGAGAGAGAAATTCCAATGATCGCTCTTTACGTCTGGCGCACAGGATATTCCCAATGAAGGCAAAACCGATTTACTCGTGTTCGGCGATCCTAAGCTCCTCGTTGTCGCATCGAGCTCAGTCGCACAGCAAAGTTCTCTGGTACATGGAGCGGGAAGTGAATCCGATTTCGGTGAGTGGTCTCTGTCCACGACTCAAGCTGATGATGACTCCCACGTAATCCACTACGACGGGCGCGACCGCAACAAACAACACATTTTGACTCCCAAAAGTTCCGAAGGAAGCAATTTCAGCTATGGCGGCAGCAATGATAATAGCCGGGGTGTTGGCGGTGGCAGCGGTAGACCTTGTAGTTATGATTGCAATTGCCTCGGGCTAGGAATATTTAAGGAAGCTCCCGCAAGGCAGGCTCTTTCCTCTTCGAATTTCTCTTCACAGCTTCCCTCACCGGGTCTTCACTTTTCGTCACTAACACAGCGCACGGAAGCTAACTTCCACACTTGAGAAAAAACGGAAGCTCCGAGAAAGCGTGCACTTCTCGACACGGAACCGTCAGCGGGTTCACGCTTGACGGCCTCGAGTCGAATCGAGTCAAACTAGGCTTGAATTGTTGGAGCCACGTTGGTTGCAGCGAATGTTGCACTCGCCTATGAACATCGCAGATCCGGGGTTACGGGAGGCTTTTGGGTCGGTGGGCACTTTCACTCGTTGTTGGTCAAAATCCCTACGTGAAGTCACGCTCACCTGTTGTCCGGTTTCACGTAGGCGCCTAGCGATTGGAACAGGCACTAGCGCTGCCTGTAAGCTGCGGAACACGCGCTGTCGGGTCAGACATGCCATGATGTCCACGTCACGCTTTCTATTTCCAAGAATCTCTCGTCGTTACGATTGTGATTCTGTCATCGACGAGAACATGTACAACCATATCGCTACTACGTGAGGTCGGTTTGAGAGACATCTAGGCTGTCCTCACGTACAACGAGACGGACTTTACTGCTACCTACAAAGGTGCATCGTCCGCGCGCGAGGAGGAACAGGTGAGTTGTTCACCAGAGGTTTGGATAACCTATTTCAGAGGATACTTATTTGGAACCGCGGATACGCATTCAGTATCGGAGCCGCCAGAGGATCTAGAACGTGATCTCCAGAAATGTTGCAAAATCGTGATGAAACAATTCAAATGGAAGGAGACTCGCCGGTCGCCCTCATGACCGAGGCGCATTGAGCCTTGAACGACTCGTAGTGACTCCGGCTAGGTTCGAGTGATCGTGCAACGGCCTCGAACGGTTGATTGCAGCGAATAGGTGGCAAATAATGTCCTTTATAGGCGAACACGTTCAGTCCACCGCGCCGTCAGGGAATAGCTCTTGCCATCGGACAGATTGAGGGCGTTTGTTCTCCCCTTCGTCGTCAGTCTGCCAGACACGCTCTCAGGCTCACAGAGAATACAGTCAGAGAAGTTGTAGTGTCAGGCATAGTGCCGTCCTGACCGACGCACTTCGTGCCCCGTGGAAAAATTACGCCAGGATCCCCTTGCAGCTCTCGTGCATTACGATGACACGACCAGAGCGGGCTTCTAACGTCTGGTTGGGAGGTCTGGCGGCTAACCGATTGAATCAGCGATTAGACGGAGGAATAAGACAGCCATCATGGTATTTTCCCGGTTCTGAATAACTCGGGGAAACTTCCTCGAATAGGATCACAGAAACGAAGTGAACATCGAACGACTCGCGATCCCTGTCACAAATTCAGATCCGTCTACGAATCAAAACATGTTCTTGGTCGATTCCCCGATCCTTCCCGTCCCTCCCTCTCGAGGATCTTTTCCAGATTTCCGTCTTACAGTACACGGGTTGCGAGGGATTTAGTTCAAGCGGCTCTTTCAGCCCCAAGCGTTGAATGGCCTGATCCTCTTTGAGTTCGTTCTGAGAGCCGAGAGTGAAGTAACACTGCCGGTCCGAGGGCATCTTAATTGGCAAAGGCCGCGTTTGAATCGGATACCACCAGCTCGTGCCGGTCGGAGAGCTTTGGTCTGACAACACGAGTATTGCAATCGTTTCCGGATCGCCGACGTACATATGATGAGAGAACACGGAACTACATATGTACATGAAGCAGCTCAAAGCGAACTCAAAAATCCGGAACGTGTCTCTTCGGAATTTCAAGATTCATCTCGGCTTCTTGATTTTGCCTAGAGATTCTAGCTGATATCACGTTGCGCCTCTCGACAGCCTGCTTTCCACTCATATCAGAGATGAGAGTCACAGCGTCGAAGAGAGTCGACGCGCTTTGCGGCCTGGGGATGGAAACAAGGAGGTGCTCAGCAGCCACCTGTGAGATTCGTTGTGTAGACGGCAGGTATTCAGCCCCGGAGGTCCTATGGGAAACGGGTTGCACACGAATTTCTATGCTCACTTCTCTGTCTCTATCCCCATCACGAATAAATGTGTGCAGCGTCGTCACGCCTCATTGGCTGTATCCCGCCAAAGAAACTGACTACTCTGAGGCTGATCACTGGAGTCCTTACGAAAGTTTTCCTGCCTCCCAAAGCTGGAAACGACTCCTTCGTCTCATGCGAACTTCCAGAGAACAGTTGTGAATACCATGAGCGGTTGGACGACAGGGATCAAGTATCGATAGTATTCGTATCCACAACTCGGTCATGCTCGACAAAGCTTCTCTTCCGAAGTGGGTCCAAACACCCTTCATCGGAAACCCATCCCTATGAATGACCCTTCTTTGAGCTCGCGCGGAGTTCAAGGGATTGCGAAATTTCTCTTCCTGGACATCAAAGCATCGCGAGTTCGTCTTATTCGTCGAAATGGAAATACTTTTTGCTCCGAGACATTGGGTTCGAGGCACTCCGCTTATCGCGACATCCCCATTATAGGTTTTTTCCGCTTATTTGAACCAGCATCTTGATTCCCGAATGGATCTCATTCCCGTCGATAACGCCATTCCTCTGCCTAATCGGGCCATTCCGCTCAAAGGGACACGTTGTAAGATACTGGCTACTCCACTGTCCCTTCTTGATTTTATTGACTTGCTTTCATGAATTCAGGAGCAGCCAACACCGCTTGCTGCGCCCGAGGTTCGCAAGTGGGAGAAGCATGGAAAAATGTCTCCGAAACACGATCAAGCTTTAGTGTGTGCTCACAAGGGGGGTAGGTCCGATTTCGAATTTTTCGATCAGATTTCGGAGGTGGCACGGGTTTGGTTCCCGGATCTGATGCATGATGTCGGAAACGCCTGCATTCGCACAGAAACAGGCCCGAGTGAACGGCTTAGATCCAACTTGAAGATTTTCAAAAAGGTACCGTGGTCCTCACGTCGGAATGGATGCTCGGGTACGTACATAATTCGGTAATTTCGCTGTTTTCGCTCCTCTCCTTCTCCGGTCCCTTCACTGTGTGGTCAAGTGGAGTTTAGGCGCCAACATCTCGATTTCGATCCCGATTCCGTAGGCTCTTGATATGTGACTTGAAAAACCCGTTCTGTTCGCTGAAACTCCTCAAACAGCACCGAAAGATCCGATTTGCCGTATGTGGACTACGGGAACGCCATTTCTACGTTGATCTAGCACCGTAAGTAGATTGATCGCTCTGAGACGTAAAGCCATCGAATATAACGCTTCTGGATTTTTTGGAGTCTTGATAAGTTTTCTTCAGGAACAGCGATTGGATCAACATTCAGGGCAATTCACGGATCAATGTCTTCCAACATTACTCAAAGAATAGATACCATCGCTGGAAACATCTTAGAGGTAGCGGAAACGGATACAATGGAAAGTTTTACTCGCCTTTCTTCTTTGAGCCGAACATGATGCGACTTGGTTTTCACTTTTTCCCTTCACTTCCACTCTGAGATCCTTGTCGCTGAACACTCACAATCCAGATAGAGTCCAAATTTGTGGGACATCAACACAACTTAACTTGAAATGAGCCAATTAGAATTTTGAAGTCCTCACAGGCGTCTTCCGGTTCGGCAATTCGCCTCGACTATCGGACTCCTTCGAAGAACAATTCAGGGAAGAATAAAACAAAAACCCTCTACAGGGCTCAGGATCCGAGGTTTTGGCTCTGTGACTGTTGAGTGTTTTATGAACTGCAATGACAATGAAGTGACGGTGATGGTGCAGATGAAAAGAGTGGGAGATGAAAAGCGGACTTTGTCGTCAACTGATTTCCACACTGAAGCCACGGATGAAACTGAGTGAAAGATCGATGATAATGCTTCTGTGACAGGTAACTGAGTTACTGTCAGCTAACGGGGTTCATCTTAGGGTAACTCCATCTCGACCAGATGAGGAGATCCAGAGGATCTCGATTCGGTTTCGTTCGACGCACGTTGCGGAGGATGTCGAGGAGTTCAACGGAAAGGGCTTTGGGCGAGAGAAACGTCGTCCTCTCTTTGTGTTTCTCCCCGGTGTTCTTCCATCTCATGCTTCGCTTCAGCAAGTCGGACGGTTTCCCGCCATTCCCTTTCCCAAAGTCGGTAGACGGCCGCAGGAGAAAGAAGCCCTGCGCTCGCAGCCGTCTTGGGAATATCGCGACTTGTGAAAGTGGAAGGGAAAGAAATATTCTCGATTTTTCCGATCGCTTCTAAGATGGAAGAGGTGAAAGAAAAGACAAAAAAGGAATTCCTCTCAAGACTTCAGCTCTAAAATCGAGTGGGGTATAACAGACAAGAACCACTTGCGAACCAGGTCGCGCGATAGTCGGGTCTTGGAGGCTTCGCGTCGGAAAACGGACGGAACACAGAGAGAAAACTCGTCAGCACTGCGTCCGTGTTGGAGGAATGTTTCCGGTCACCGCAAGGGCTGCCTCTCACTTTTTCGGGCTCCTGAGTGGTCATCGAAGTTTTTTCTGCCCCTAAAATCAAGAAACGTTTCCTGTCCGTCATGTGGCGACCCAACCTCCTGAATCTTTTGATGTCTGAGCGAGAATTTCGCTGAGAACTGAATCATGAGCATCCGCAGTGCCTCTTGTTGTGACCCATCGGATCTCACAAGCCTGCGATGACATGCGAGGATCACAGTGGTCATGGAAAATCCTCGTTGTCCTTGAGAACTTCCAACATGATCTCTTTAAGAGCAACTGGTGTGAAGTCATTAGTGACATGAGCCCGTTACGAAGCTGGATGGAATTTCTCAGATTTCACGACGAAGAAACTTCTTCCCGCCGATCTGGAGTTGAAACGCGCGATTCTATTTTTAGATCTGAAGCTCACGATCCCCGGAGCGGTTTCGATAACAACGAGCTTTCCCTGCAGACGTGAAATCATATTCAATAGAAGAGTCTTGTCTCGTCCTGTCATCTGCACACTCTCGTGATTCGCATCCCTATTTTGGGTGAGCACACTGCCAGTTCCTGATGCGCCCGTCCGAACGACGCATACCCGGCTGCCGACCAGCGATGCAAACGCACACGGCACATATCCTCAGAGGAAGATTCTGCTGGTTGTTAGCGAAAAGGTTAGAGTCGCGCTTGTGATGCACAGGTTCCAGGTTCCGATCGAATCATGGGATCCAGGACTTTGCGAAAGCGATAGTTCCGCTTCCGCAGAATCGTTCGTTTCGTCAATGGTGATTCCATCATGTTCGGCGTGACCGTCATGACCACGCCCTTGACGACAGTTTGATCTCAGGGATTTCGACGTGGGGATTGGCTTCGCAACTTCGCAAGCGTTGAGAATTGGTGAAGCCTCTTGCCACCGTGTAGGTGAATTTTTCTTCGTCTGTGTGTAGCGAAGGAGCGCCCGATTACAGCCTCGGTAAAGTTTTCAAAATCATGTTTACGAGTGAACGATAAGAACTCACGTTTTCTCCGGCGCTCTCATAGGAAAAGTCTGCCGTTGCAAGCTCTTTTGGCGATCCGCAAGCTCCTCTGGGCTGTATTGAGTTCCTGGAGCGGAGTTTCCACCGCGATCTCAGAGTTACTGAGGCAAGATTATCTTCAGGACAACAGATTCTGAATCGCTGGCGATCCCATCAGCCGCTCATCCAAGATGTCTGCTGCAGGACTCGAATAAGAAGAGATAGCATTTATTTCCGTTTCTGTTCGAGAAAAAAGTTGTCGCGACTGAACAAGCAACGGAGCTTTGCGAAAAAAGAACGCTCCACCAAAAGTTGATTACATGCGCCATTTAGCAGCGGAAGGCGAACGGAAGTTTATAAGGGATTGGGGAGGAGCAGTAGGCGGATGTAACATCTCGTCCACTCGGCTATGGGGCAAGCTGGCTATCCATGCAGCCAGTGAGCTCACTATGGAGTGATGAGATGAGACCGCAAGTGAACTTCAGATGGATCACTGGCAGAAAGCTCTCGCTCTTGACTGTGCGATTCTCTGTCATTCTTCCCCAGACGAGTCTGAATATCTCATGTCGGTCGGCCGAGGGCTCTAAGAGTGGTGAGTTCCCTCAAGTTTTTGCTTTCGCAGCCACTTCTACACGCTCTCTAGTTCCCGACTCCAACACGGGCGGACAAGATGCGAAGAAAAATGAGAAAAACCCGAGCACGTGGCCTGCATGAACGATCGTCAAAGCATCGCCTGAATTCTCAAGCTGATTGTGACGTGCGCGTGCACAAGCCCGTGCGGCCGACAGCGCTCGAGTTGCCGTTTGGAGCTTCCGGAGGAGGTGGCACCTGCCATTCTAAACGTCTGACTCCTGGTCGTTAGACAGCTAGCTTCAACTCATCGACATTGTATGGAAACTTTAGGTAAAGAGAATCGAGCCCGACTCGATCTAAGAGCCAAGTTTCAAAGCTTCCGCGTGGACGGGACAATGTCGCCCACCGCCTAACTAACAATCGAGGCTTTCGTTAAGCTTTGTTCATGGTCCGTTGTTTCCTTGTTTCGTCATTGCATTCAATGAGTGTGTTCGGTTCACTTCATTGCTTTCTCAAGCACGAGTTTCCGATCGACTCGAAACTTTGCGATCATTCCCTCGTTTCGGCGTATTTTTCGAACAACAGAGCGGTTTCGATCGCTGAGTGCGCTGGAAACTTGGTGAAGCCGACTGGAGGACTCGGCAGAATCGAAACTTCGCGAAATCGTGTTTGTGAATCACTTCTCGTTTCGTCATCAGGAGCACCGAATCAAAACAGGATGGAACGCCGGAGTCTACACCACTTTCAAAGCCGTGTTTCTCGAAGCGTTCGAGGGGAAAGAGGACGAGAAGGATAATCGGAGGCTCGTGAATGGGGAACTGGTTCACCTGTCCAATCTGTACACAGAGATCCGAGAGGAGGATTTTCGACAAACCATCTCAACTTGTTTCCTTGTTTGCTCACGGCAAGAAGTTTTGTTGGCGTGAGAAACGGACCAGCTGTTGAAGTTCTTTCCGGCTAAACGGATTTGAGTAGCTTCAGTCCAGGTCCGGTGAGTACAGCTGAGTAACACAGCATAAAAATGGACAGAGCTGTGTGAGAATACGAGCAATCTCCGCGGAGGATGTGATGTACTTTCAACATAGAGCCAGACTACGTGGTACGCCAGCTAACGACCGCGGCTAGAGAGAAGTGCTTTCGTAAAATGTTGATGCACAAAGCCAGTCGGTGAATAAGTACTACACGGTAAATGACAACGCTCAATATCAACTTTAGCACCAAAACAACGGAAACCAACACGTTCTTTGATAATAATAATATCAATAATTTATTGATGAAAAATGCTCATAGAATGTCATAACTACATATTTACAACGGTGGTGCAGCAATGGAAGGGTGGTATGACAATCCTTGAAAGCTGAAGAAGACTTTTACCGAAGTGGGCATCGAAAAATAAAAGTTCTTTCTTCGAATCATAACTCTGTCGAGCACTCGGTCCGGTGATTGGCAGTGAATTTCCAAGTCAGGCTCGAGGGTTGTCGCGACGATAACCCGTCCTTGTTGGGATGCCGCCGTAGGCGCCATTAGCCAGGTGTTCGGAGCGAGGTCTAGGCGCGTCCCTTCGACTGAATAGCCTTAACGCGCAAGAAACATCGGGAACTTCCACGATTTCTCCAAGTTTTGGCCCCTCTTCCTGAAACCGCAGCGGCGGACATCGGCTCATCAGATCCCCAGACTCCGTGGAGCGTTTTGTCCTGATTTGATTGTTCCAAGGCCGAACGAGTTTCTAAGTCACGTACTGCCATGCGCCTGCAACCGAAACCCAGTCAGAGCCTTTCTCCATCCATTGTGTTTCCAAAAACAACAAAAAGAGAAAATGAACAGATCTCAACAAACATCGACCAATAGGTCTTTCCAAAAACCGAAAATCTCGTTCGAGCTACAACTTCAATTCCTCGAAAGCATCATGACTTCTTCCAGAGAAGAAGACCAGCGCCCAGTTTGAACGGTAAGCGGCTCGAAAATCGAGTCCGAAAAAGAAGCACCTCAGCGAATATTTGCTCAAAATAGGTATATCAAAAAAGGTAGAGAAAAAAAAAGCAAAAAATGTACACATCTACCACACAGAACCCCCTGTTCAACGAAGTGCAACAACAGCAAAGTCTGAAAAATCGAGAAAAGAGTTCGCAGTTATTTTTGTCATGACTTTCGCATGGCGATGACAACCCTCTCGCTCTCTGTTACGTTCACGATTCAGTTACCAGTCGGACTTGCCGTTTGGTAAAAGCTTCTTCTTCTCTCTCCGCATGATCAGGCATTCATTCTCGAAAGATATCTTGGCTGAAGCTCAAGGAATGGCAAGCATTGCTGAGCCCTCCGACTGGAGGGTCGGCTACTCACCTTTTTGGAAAATGCACTACCGATCTTCTGACAGGGGGTTCTGGTATTTCTCGTCATTAAATTACTGTCTGCTTTGCATGTTCTTCGTGGCGTCGACGCCCTTACCGCTCTTAATCAGCTCGTCGATATTGATCTCCGGTTTTTTCGGCGCTTTCGAGTTCCGTCGGCCTCCCCCTGAAAATATTTTATTCGGTCACGAATTCGAATAGAACACTGGAAAATATGAACTGCTGCATGGGAAGAGCAAGTTTCGCTTCGACTTCTCGAATTTGAGGGAAAAATTGCAGAGCCGAGAATGTTGGCAAGTTTTCTTCATGTTCGTTTCCAGACAAGGTAATCGAATCGTTACATGCAAGGTTCCGCGCTCATTGCCACCTTGAACCAGTATCGTCTCGTTTGCTCACCGGCTATGGATTTCTTGCGGTCGCTCCCTTTCGGCGCGGGTTTCTCCGGCAGCTTAGGAGCTGAGCTGCCAGGTGCTTGCTTTTTCGCCGCGGCCACATTCGACCCTGCAGCCACAACAGGTCCTGCAACACCACCTGCGAGCGCATCCTCCTCTTCTTCGTCTTCGAATTCCTCGTCGATCACCTCCTCGGCGAGCATCGTAGGATCGAAGCCTGCCAGACAAAAGAAAAAACCATCAAACACGTTACGCAAAGAACCTGATCCGAACTTTCCGTCGTCCGTCTTCGCTGCCTCCTCGGATTATCTCATGATCGCGGTGTCGGCGCCACAATTTAAGTTGCTGCGATGTCTGGCATGTCAGTGAACTTCAACATCATCAAAGTTTCATTATTGAACTTCCGGAGTTTCGTTGAGCTGATGATCGAATAAGGAAATCGTGTTTGGAAGGAAGAGTTTCGAAGCTTTTGTGCGGAATAACTTCCGCGGGTCTAACCTATGGTGGTGCCGAGTTGCATTTTCGCCTTCTGAAATATGGCGGAGAGTTTTTCTTGGACGACATTGATGCACATCGAAGTGAGAGCCAATCCAAAGAGTAGGTAAATGAACGTCGCCATCATGAAGATCGGATGTTCGGGAACCAAATCACCGAAACCTGAAACGAAATCGGATCTCAGTGAATCAACTGCAACGCGACGGCGAAGGAATGTGGTCGGAACGAGAATATTCGAAATCGAAATGCTCTCACCGACGGTAGACATTGAAATGAAGACGAAATAGAACGAATTTGTGAAATCCCAACGCTCCCAGAAAGTGAACAGGATGGCACCCGCTGTCATGTATAACGAGAGGATTATGAGTGCCACCGTAACCGGCAGATTGAATTCTTCGTCGACCTCCGCTTCGAAGTCCTCCGGACCATCGGATTGGCCGGCCTCGGTGTCTGCTTTACGAGATTCGACGTCGGTTCCCATTTCTCCCTCTTCCGAAACTTTCGACTTCGGTTTCATGTACGCAGGATACGGCACATAGGTCATCTTATCGTTGACCTTCTGCCAGACGAACGCGACGTACTGAAAAGGAAAATAACTCTCGGAGTTCCACTTGACGTCCCTCCTGGAGGCAATGTCGGATCCAAGCAGAGGGGAATATGTTTTGTCGCGGAGACGGATCGAAACTTTCTCGCAGATTGCATTGATGGCGAACGAAGTCCCATCAGGTGAAGTCGGGGAATGACGCGACATCACAATGTGATGGACTCACCTGAACGGGACCGCTCTTGTCGTGGCTCTTCTTCGCGCAAGTTCCAGTTCGATAGAAGTGTTTGGCCAGGAAGAAGAACCATTTGATCCATCGAGTGAAGAGTTTTCCCAAGTCGGCCAGAACCATGAGCAGCAGAGGAATGCCAATGATGCCATAAAAAATCGTGGCGATTTTCCCGGTAGTCGTCGACGGTGCGATATTGCCGTAACCTGTAATAATACAACGGCGGGAACCTTAGTTCCGGCTGTCATGGAGGACAGCAGTGGCGTGATTAACAGCACTTGCCCGACTATGGCTGGCATCCCAAAAACGACTTCCACCATTCTGGCAGTGCGAAATAATTACGCACTGAACTCTTGTCTCTCTGACTGAAAGCAAGCAAAACATCCTCGGCAGTAACAGCTGGGGAGTCCTGTTTTTCTCTTCTGTTGGTTCATTTATTCTTAGGTATGACTCATTATTCGCATTGTCTTCTCCGTCGTCGGCGGCAAGGCACGTTGATGTGTCGTCTTGCCCGTTGTTCATACATATAAGACAGTTGGTCGTACAGGGAAGCTGAATACTGAGAGTCACATTGTCCGGAGATTGACCGGATGCGTTTTCGGGTCCGAGGCCGCAAGAGTCGGCCGGCTCTCTGCTCTACCGCAACGACGTCTGTGAGAGGAAATTCGTTTTCCAGGCATGTCCATAAACTTCCATGTCAGTATGTATATTGCGTCGAACATCCTCATGTTTGGAGCTCTGGTCTTTTGTTGCCAGGGAACAAACATTGCGTGGCACCCACATCCGTGACCAAAACACACCCGCATCATTTGCCGCCTGTTTCCCACTGCATCGTTCTAAGTGTTCGTCCAGCAATGCTCTGAAACGAGACGAGCCGGCGAACAGCATACTCCTCGCACTTTCGTTCGCCCCTGTGGCGTCCATTCCTGATCCATTTTACAGAGACCAATCCGAGAGAGACGCTTTCTTCCGTAGGTCTCGGTACCGCCAGGTCGAAGAGTGTCGAGATGACTCCCGAACAGGTTTTACTAAAAGACTTGGAGATTCCAGAAGCGAGAACAACCGAGACTCAGGCGACATCTTCGTAAGATATGGCGGGAAGCCGGGTAGCAAGATAGATTGTGTGCTTAATAGAAGCCAAAAGCGGCCTCTCTTTGTGTGAATCTCTCGTCCTCTAGAAAGGGAACAAGGATGAGAACGAGAAGGCTCGTTGTCGTCGATTCGAGCAACCTTGACTCAGTGTCTCAAAGACCTCATTTGATAATGAATCACTTTCTCATAGAGCTTTATATAAAGTAACAGTTGATGTACACAATTGAGAAGCCGAGACACAGAACATGAATATTTTCGCCGAATCCCGAATCGGTAGTTACCGAACAAAGAAAGTTTTCCAAAATCGGTTCCACATTGACCGAGGTAAGCGCAAGTTGCGCTGGCAGCTGAAGCTTCATGAGTTTCGTTCCAGAGGGAGTCGACCTTCCACAATTCAAGGAGTTTCTCAGAACTTTGGAGAAGAACTTAGTTTTTAAAAATTTCGAGATCGCTCTCGACTCCACGACGCTTTTGTTTGCTTATTTGTCGACCTTGCAAGGAGGTTCATTTGACAGGACGATGTCCTCATTGTGGAATCTCGAGGTACATATATTTTCCCGATGATTAAGCACTGAATAAGGCGTAGCTAAATTCTGCAGGAAAGTATTTTCTGGAAGCTCTCTGTTAAAAGGATCCGAACTGCGATGCCAAGATATGGATATCTGATCGTTGCATGGCGACGCGGGTTGTCGTCGTCGGATTATCGAATTCCGTTGACATCGACAGCAAGCTGAATGGCGGCAGCGTCTATTGTTCGGTTTGCGAGGGTGGAAAACTAATCCCATGGGCTGGAAATCGCGGATCCAGACCCTGCCACCGACATCCGCTCGCTCCACTCGAGTTCGAATAGCCCGAGCAATTGGTAACGCTAAACTGTTCGTTCGTGTTCGGCCTCTAACAATGACCGAGTACCCCCAGGAGAACTTTGTTGCGTAAGGATGCGCTACATTGTTCCCGAATTCTCAGTCTGACTGTTCGAGATAACTGCTCGAGGTATATCGAAGTTTCCTCGACAACAACTCGGTTGCATCTCCTGGTTTTCCTCGAGAGTCCGAGCGCTCATCTCTCGCTCGATCAACAAACACAACTTTGAATGTTTCCGACGAAAAACGGATCCGGCGAGCTCTACCGTCTTCGAACCGATCACTCGGAAGCGCTCACTTTCGTTCATGCGCGGCTCTCATCTTGGGACCCGTTTTTGATTCTTCGCAGAGAGAGTCTCACCCGAAGAGTTAAAGAGGTGGAAAAGAATCGCACGAGATATTCTGTATTTAACAGCCTTCAGACGATGACGTCAGAGACGAGGATCGGGGATCTTTTGCGCAAGCGAGGCTCCGGGCCTTATATCCCAAGAGAATTAACCTAGATCCGCACAACAATCGAAAATTTGATATGAGCCGCTCCCGCAAAGCCAGCACGGAGATCGGAAAGGCGCCCGAATCGAGCAGAAATCTACTTACGCTCCCGGATAGAAATACGAGGTCTCCGAAAAGCAACGGTTACAGCTGGAAAACCTCTCGGAATTTCCTCCTCGTCAGGAGAACGGAAATGCCGAAGGCGAATCGTGGGACTATTTCCACACCGATTCCAAAGTCAGTCTTGGAGCGCTTGAACGAATTTCATTAGCGTCAGCGGGCGAAGCTAAATATTGTCGCGGTTCAGAAACTCGACCTTGCTTCAATGAGGTGAAAGTGACTCTTCACCGTCTTGAGAATAATATCTGTCCCTGACGCGTTCCGGAAGAGAAGTTCTTGAACGATCTCGCGTCGTTTTCCGGATGAGGAGCTGTGCCGACGATTATTGTATGAGCTCAGAGCTGGGACGAGCTTCTACATAAACACTCGACTGACGAAATATGGAGTTGCCTTCAATTATCACTGTCCTGCTCTGTCCTCAGTCAGTTAGGCAGCTCCGCGGCTCAGAAAGCTCTCTTTGTCATCATTACTAATGATAGCGAGCGCTCTGTGGCTCCAGGCTGTGAAAGAAGACCTAATATGGACAATATGACATGTCGTGCCTCGGCCAGCCGACTCAGCTAGTCTGGCTGCTCTATCGGTCGCGAGCTCGTCATCTCTTGTCAACGACTAAGGAAAACCCAACCGAAGCTGGCGGAGAGATGCTGCAGCGAGAAACACTACTTGATGTGAAAAGTCGAAAAATAACATTGAGCGTTCAGTGTTCGACGCGAGTAGGTTTCCGTTCGCGTAAATTTCAAGAATCGACAGTCGCTCACATCACTCCCGACTTCGGTGTCTCCTGTCACTCAACGCGGCTCGTTGTTTACACAGGCATTACAGCATAGTCGTTTTTGAGAAACTATTTTGATAAAACACAAGATTACATCGTCCCTGCCACGATTATCGAGATTTCCCCCATCGTCGAAGATGATAAGTCCTATGCGGGAATTCGAGTCCTAGCTCGCTTCGCCGAAATGTCATGCGACCGTCAAAGCACGACGACAGCTCCGCTCGTAAACTTTTCGTATTCGGACGAGCGGGACGCTTTGTGCATCGTTCCAGTTGCTGGCAGCGGCATTTGTTCTTTCCAGGTATTTTTCTGCCACAGTGCGCTCGGAGAGAAAGTCGAAGCAATATATCAGCAAAGTTTATGGCAGCAAACGTTGAAAACAGCGGCGGGTCGCAACGACGACGACGGCGTCTTTTGCAGCGACCGACCGACGGCCACTGTGACCAAAGACTCTCGCTGTCATTCTGGGCAGCCTACACTCCCTCTTTCAGTAAGCCACAAAGTGAACGGTTAGAACAAAATGTCGATCGACAACAGTAACCAGAAAGCGTTCTTGTGCATCTCGGTACACCGCCCCCACGCTGCGAGTGCTCGCCGGAACAAGAGCAGCAACACAAGAAACGTTTTGTGCACTTGGTTCAGTCAGACATGACAACTGGCGGGCTTGCATACAATGACAGATTGTGTCTTGTAGCGTTAAGCGAAGGCTCTTCTGGCCGATCTCGCAGGATCAATCATCCGTCCGTTCCTCACATGCCTCGCCGGGCTGACATTCACGCAGACTGACATTTCTCGTCGAACGAATTCTTTGACATGGAACATCCGTCCGCTCAACACTGGACGGGTTGCCGCCTACCATGCATACACAACATACACTCGTGCATACCACTCGTGAATATGTACTTCCTGCATGCGAATGAGGGCCGCTGTCAAACCGACTTTTGTCGTTTGCTTCTCCGACAATGAACTCGTACGATGGAGCCGGGAGATGTGCGTACTCCATTCCAAACTCGAAAGCTCGAAGTCTGGTGGTCTCGTCGCGTGATTGTTGTTTCACCAACATTCTGCGGCTATTGTTGCTGCTACGGCTCATCAACAAATTATTTTGATTGCTCGGATGCTCTTCGTCAGCTCAGGTTTTGAACCGCGTCGTTTGTCTCCCGACGAGGCTCAACTGACTCCATCAAGAGTGCTCTAAATACTCGATTCTAGCCAGGTCTGATCAAGCGAAAGCTTGCGCTTTTTAAGCCGCGTCTTAGGTAAGATCGTCGAACCCTCTCAGCTGACACTCACTGAATAGCTACCTTCAAATGTTGAACCTGCGGAACGCATCTCCCAGCATCGCAGGAAATCAACCTACCGAGCGTGGTAACGATCGTCATGCAGTAATATAGGGATCCTGTGTAAGTCCATTGAGTGGAATAATTTGAGAAGAACTCGGTGTCGTCGAGATCGAACACGACTTTCTCATGCGAGAGGAGAGATTCGTTGGCGAATCGTTTCCAATCTTCGATAGTTCGATTCCTCAGGTTCGCTCGAAGCGAATCCAGGAGATCACGGCGGGTGTCGTTCAAGTACACAGTCTCCTTTGCCTCCTGCTCTTCGAACGGGGCCTCGATCCAGCGGAACATCGCCGCGCCGATGAAACAGTACACCATGAGGCAGCACAGCAGCATCAAATGAGAGAACCAGTTCTCTGAAAATTCTTTGAATCGCTTGGCGAGTTCCACTCCTTGAGAATATGCTGTTCCGATTCCTCTGCCGGTCATGTTCGCGACATTCATCGGGTTCACGAAGAAAAACTGAGGAGGTTTCCGACGATCTTTTGATTGAATTGAAATAACGGAACGCTGGGAGGCGTACATCGGTCTTCTCCGCAAGTTTGTTGGGGTGCCAGGCCGTGACGGCACCCGCTGCAGACCGGAGGCGGTCATCGGCCGCAGCGTTGCACCCGACGACATTTTGGAGCAGGCGAAGCGACGGTTTCCACCGAGTCAAACTTTAAGCTATTCACAACAGAAGCACGACATCCGGAACTCAGGCGCACGATCGAACCGAACAAGAACTTTGTTTATGAACGCGCAAATTGACAACGCGCTCTAGCCACTCACGAGCCCAATTCACCTGGACTCGAAGACACCGTTCTAAAGCTCAGATCTCGCTTTGAGGCCCGTTTGCCTGCCTGGCTGCCCGCCTGCCTACCGGCCGGCCGGCTGGCTGGCTGGCTGGTGGACCCGACGAGTCGAGATGGCCGAGAGCGACACTGGCCTCTCTGTAGAGAGGAAATCGGCAGCTCAGAGAAAGTGTCTGAGAATCAGAAGCAGCCGTGTGTATCTGTGACCAGCTGTAACCAGATGCCCAACTTCCATCAGGGAGAACTCACTCAGTTTAGGACTCCGCAAGTCTTCTCAGAGGAAACGTGTCTCCGACTCAACGAGACTCTGAAGGAGTCGAGCAGTTTCTGCCTACTTTCCAGATGATTGATTGAGACGGATATGCGGCGGTTGCGTATTCTCCATCTTCCGTCGGGCTCATATTGAGAGATTAGAGTTGTCAGAGAGGGCTGATATACCACATGAACTTTGTTCGGCGGCAACAGGAGGAGCGGTCAGAGGTGCCTCTCGAGAGTAAATATTTCTTTTTGACAGTTATTAATGCGTCCGATTTCGATTTGTCTCGATCACGCATCGCATCTGTCAGCTCCTCGATTCTCATTCAAACTACTCAACGCGAGGAATTCCCCGAAAATTTCTGCAAACCGCATTGCATGAAGATCGAATCGTGCAAAACTTTGCCCCGTGTTTGACAATCGGACGTGAATTCTGTTTCGGACGTCCTCGGCAAAGTTCGTCAACACGTCGCTACGTTCCGCTCGCGAGCCTTTTAAGTATATATACAGTGATGTAATGAAGTGCTTCCCGAGCAAAACAAGAAAGTAGAAACACTTGCACCGTGTTAAACACAACCTTCCGATTTCTCGAAAGAGCATTGGTGACTCACTGGAAGAATGTGCGAGACCTTTGGTGCTGAACGAGCGAACGAACGCCGCCGATTCAACTGCGTCTAGCTTGCGAGGCGGTGCAAGTACGTGCACTTCACTTAGCAGTTGAACTCAAGTGCTCCGAGTTCGTGTCTACGATGAGTCAGCGAGGCACGCTTGCCCGCACACGCGCACGCATGCACGACCGGGTCAGACAGCCAATAGGTCGTCAAGCCAGTAAATGAATCACGGCGTCCACTAGGTTCTGGAAACGGATGTCAACGCGACCGCGAAGTGGGGCTCTGTGATTAAAGAACTTCCGGTCACCGAAGATATTGCGTGAGTTATCTATTGATGCGCGGACGTTCAGGCATCCGGAGCTTCATCCGTGGAATTCCGTTCCATTCCAAAACGGAAAGACTGGAAGTTCAGTCGTTGGAGTTCTTGGATGTGAGCCTATTCCCTGTCTCATTCCTTTCGCCTGCTCCGTATAACAACTGGAAATTCCATCGAAGGCTGGACCCGGCGCTATTCGCTTCCTTCAAAGCCTACGCGGGCTGTGAGCATGATCGAAGGATCGCTGATATGCCGCCTCTGCTGCAAGGACAGGAATTCTCAACAAAAGGCTGCCTTGGAAGACAATTTTTTATTCCTCGTTTTCGAAGTGACTAGCTCGCAAACTAGGTGGAAACTTCGCTCTTGCGATGCTGGTCGCAAGCCGTACGCCGTATCAAATGGGCTATCTTGGGTTCCACGGCCGATCGGCTCGAGGAACGCCACAGCGCAACATACACACACACACACACAAACCAAGCAGCCAATCGCCCGCCCGCCCGCCCGCCTGCTTGCCTGCCCGGCCGCCTGAAAGAACGACACAGAGACAGACTGACAGACAGATAGGGCCTGGAAGCCAGGGCCCAAGCGGAAGAACTAAACAGGAATGTCCACAACAGATGTGCTTGCTCGGGCGTTCTGTTGGCTTGTTGGCTGGCTTCGAGAGAGCCGCCGCAAAAAGCAATGGCAGCTTGCTTTGATGGGATTGATGAGTATACCGAGTTGCCGCCGTCGCTGCCACCCAGACTGGTAGGCGAACGAGTGATGAAGCGCTCTCGTCGTTGTTCCCACTTTTTTCAAGTCGAAGTTCCAACGTTGGACGCGACGCTCCAAGTTAACCACAAACTCTTTTGACACGATTAACCGCGAAGTTCCGAGATCAGAGTCCTATGGAGGATGCTCAGCTGATCATCTGCCCAACGTCGGGTTATCAATAACAAGCGAGACCTCGCGCATCAACCGGTGCTCCCACTTCCTGATTCTTTCGCTGATTATTCATCCATCAACGAGAGTGACTATCCAATCAGGTGTCTCAGGGATCGAGGAGACAGGAGAAATTCGAATCCGGGACTCGAAGACATGCTTCAGGGAGTCATGGCAGTCACCCGCATACGAGTCTGTCACTCAGCATTTTTCTTCCCCCCCCCCCCCTTCGAAGGGGCTGCCCCTCCCCCTCGAGGAGGAAGCAAAGCGGGAAAATTTACATCACCACTGAGGTTTCCTGCCCACGGATGATGGATTCAACGATAGTGCTGTGCCGCTCGTTCATCCGTTCACCAAAGCTTCGTACACTGATCGTGTCATCTTCTGCAACGGATGCGTTGCCTCAACCACCGAAAAGATAGCGCTGATTGAAATCTGCATCATCCGGGAAAACGCCAAATCTGACCGAAAACTGTGCCCTCTGAGCGGTGCGAAACCGTTTCAGTCATTTTGAAATTTCATCTCGAGAAGAAAAAGCAACTCACCGATCGTGGTAAAAAGTGTTGAGCAGTAGAACAACGCACCCCAGAACGTCCACACTTTCTTATCAGAGGGTGTATAAAGGTAAGCTTCTCTTCGAAGTGTGCGAATCTGTTCCTCGTATTCCATCACTCTGTACTGGGCATCCTTGTACCATTGAGTTGAGTTGTGCGTTCGGACGGTACTTGCCAGCCGATTGATCACCAGATTTCTGAAGTTTATGATCGTGTGCTTCTGACGTATTTCATAGTCTTCCTCCAGCCACACGAAGAGATGAGCACCCGCGGCGGCGTACAGCAGGAGAATCGTCAGCAATAAAACATGCGAGAACCACTTCTCGGAGAACGCTTTGATTTTCTGAGCCATTCGGATGCCGAAGGACTTTGTTTTGTCAGCGGTCAAGTTCACAACATGCATCGGATTCAGAATGAAGTACTGTGGCGGTCGAGTAGGGTCTGACTGGAATGATATCACCGACATTTGCGATCTGTAGTGGGGTCTTCTTCGAAGAGTGCTGGGGGTTCCAGCTCTGGAGGAGCTCCTCGAAGCCCCCGAGATGCTCCCCGGAGTCAGCGATCTCCGCTCGCGGGTCGCCATCTGCAAATGAGCTCAAAGTCATGACCGCTCATCGAGACAAAATGAACAGAATCCTGTCATCTGAAATCATTCCAAGTGTCTTCCTCATCCAAGAGTCTGAGGTTGTGTATTCTAGCGAAGATTCTGCATATCGAGAGCACAAACGGCAAAGAAGGCGAACTTCGAGAGAGTTGGATCAGATTTTTCTGAGCTTCGAGGGAATTGTCAAACTACTACAAAAAGAAATGTCAGAGCAAAATACTTACCGTGCCAGCGGAGTGATCTCCGGGTTTGCTGCCTCTATCTGAATGTAGAGTCTCGTGTTTCTGAGAGGGAAGCGGGAAGGAGACCACCGGCTCGGTGCTTCTCGTGGTGTGGACCCATGAGAATCGTCAACTGCTAGCAACGATTTCTTAACGAATTTCCGCGATTCGAATCTTGTGATCGCTTCGCTTCGAATCGGAAATTCAGGTTCGACCGATTGCCGCGGTGACGCGCTCGGTACAATAAAAACCACTTTGAAAAAATTGCCGCAGTCAGGGTTGCCGAGATCTCAGAATCCTGGGACAGTCGTTGCACATTTCGACTGGAATCCAGATGAAGAGTAAATCTCCCTGGATGCGCGTGACAGATGTCAACACCCCGTTCTGCGGGATCGAACTCTTGTTGAAATTTAAGCGAAATGTCGCCGAAATCGGATCAACGCTCTAAGCAGAGATTGCAAGAAGTTCAACAATCCTTTGATGCTCTGTGTGTAGTGAGGCCCGTAAATTGCCTGTTCTCCTCGAAATCGGAATCGAAACTCTCGGGACCATGCAGGTCGACGGCTTCGTCGGGAATCGGGAACGGGAATTCCGCGCCACGATTTCGAATATCCCTTTCCCAGGCGGGAGAATTCATCCAAAGGGTCTGCGTCAAGTGCTACATAGGAATGAGAGCTTGAATGGAAGAACGTCCGATTCGTATACTGTGACTGTCATTTGAGGGGCCACCTGGCTCTTGGTTTTCGCTGGACGCTTCCCTCTGTCTCGAAATCAAGATGGCCCAGGTTGAAAATTTCCCGATCCATTAGGAGAAGCGAATCACTTTGGGATCATTTTCTCTCAAATCGAGTCAATCACTCACAGGAGAAGTCCTCGAGGGCACTCGCTTTGATAGAGAGGGAGCAACAGGAACCCTCTCCGGAGAAGTTAGCTGACAACGGGTTTTGCCAATCATTAACTATTTACAGAATTCATGGAAGTCCGAGGAAACGTAGAGAGCGCTCCAATCTCGCCGTTATTCTTTGAACGCGGTTTTCAGCTCAGGGGATTCACGCAGCAGGCATCCGGAGAACTTTTTTCAATTCCAAAACAAGTGCCCTCGTATCAAGACTCCTCTCAAAGCAATAGAATCGACGTCCGAGGACGTTCATAGGTCGCGAGATTGCATATTGCTCTCGTGACCCTGAGAGCGAATAAGTGAGCGAATTTTGTGCTACTGACTACACTCGTGACCTGACAAAAGCAATTCCGAGCGGTCTACACGACCGTATTCTTTCCTAGATTCACGTCCACTTTTCTCAAGGAGTCATCGCTTCGTCGTAAAGAGCTCTGGCAATCAAAGTTCCTTTAGGAAGTTCAATCTTAGCGTTGATCTGAAACTGTCGGCCAACGACAAAAACCGTCAAAGGTGACGGAGACAACTGTTCACCCCCGACTCCGGAATCACCGGAGTCGCAATACTCAATCCAAATCACTAACATTTCTTTAGGAGCAGTTGCGTCCACTAATTTCCATTAACTGTCCATTAATTTCTACCCCTCGCCACGACTGGACTGATTCAGAATCGACTCGCTTCTAGTTTGATTTCCTCTGTTTTATTCAACGGTCAGTTCAATCCCAGAATTTCGATCGCTAACAACTAGGGAATCAAAGCGTTAGAGGGCCAGTGGCTTATCCCTTCTTTCCCTTCTTCTTGCCTCCTGGTGGTTTTCCGCCTGGTGGTTTTCCGGCGAGCTCCTCCTCCTGCATCGGGTAGACACCATCGCCTCCTTGAACCAGCGATCCTTGGACGGACACCGCCGAGCAGAGGATGGCTGCCACGACGAAGAACAAATACAGAAGCTTCATCTCGATGGAAGGATTTTTCACAATCAGATGAGTTGTGATTTGATCTCACCCTGCGGCACCTTTTATACGGCGCAAAGCAATAAAGTCCGATTCGTTGCGCCACAGTCAATGAAAGATCGTGTTCGAAAAAAGTTGTTCGTGTGGTGTTCCGACCTCCTGGCATCGAATTCACGATTCACTGAATTTCCTTAATTTTCACGCCTCGCTCTCGTCAATGGCACGCCGTCACAGCCAAATTATGAGAAATCCACATCATAAGTGATAGAGACATGTTTCTCAGCGTCTACCTGTTTACCAATATTTCAAATCTGGTCGATCTCAACCTTCCCGTGATTCTTCTAAGGACCTCCTGAAGGTCCGTCGGACTCCGAGCCATTCGGCCTCTGGTGGGGGATTACCACTCCAGTAGATACTCAAACAGAGTCTCCCAAAAACAGGGAATTCCACTTCACTGATCGGAACAAAAAGATTCCAAACTTCGCAAGTGAATTCCTGAGCCTGATTTCACACGTTTTCGACATACTTGAAGTCCGTGGAAGCCGATCCTCGAGCCGCACTAAGATCGCAAGTGAAGATTTTCAAATCGGGACGGAATACCCCAGGCTCATTGCCGGTCTGCCCCCATCAGTGGGACCAACACAAAATTCGGGGACATATAGCGCGAATCCTTCAACCTGGGTACCGTCTTCTGACGATGCCCCATGCGGTCAAGTACTTGAAGAGAGATTCGAGGACAGCGACTTCCGTCAGGGGATTCAACTCATTCCGGCTCTCGCTGACAGGTTTTTACGTCCAGCCAGCTGAAGGCGACGGTGGGGGTAACCCAGCTGAGTCCCTGGAACCTACCATATTTCCTTGCAAATGCCAACGTGTCGGTGTAACTGAATTAGCCAGATTTTCGGACTCTGATACTCATGAACGATAGTGACATGAGCATTCGAACAGACCGGTTGAAACGAACAGCGACAAGAACACAATCGGGAGACCCCTATGCCATACTGCGTTGCCGTGGCCGAAGAAGATGAAATATTCGATGGGGGGCGGATCGTGAGTCAGTCGACGGTGACGACGAAGATAATAAAGTGACTTAGATCCACAAAAGAAATCAGCTATCGTCGCGCCGCCACGGATCACAGCCTTCCTCGACCTCAGCCCATCGCTGGGGGTTTGTGCTCACGATTTTTCGATCTTGTGGTTATCACGACATTTCTGCTTTCTCCGATGTTTGGAACGGTGATGCTTCGAGCCCCCGTACATTCAGAATTCAGGTTGAAAAGAGCTTCAAGGCAGGCTCGACTCAGATCCCGCGCTCGGCAGAGATCATCGACATCATTGTTCACAAACTACATTTGATGAAACTCATCTCACTGTCGGCTTTCGCAGAGAAAATCCCGCATCGCTTGACATTCGTTCGCTGAAACGGGATCAGGAGCGCACATTCTTTCGTTCCCAACGGAACGGCCTTCTTCCGTTCGAGGGACTTCCATCCCAGGCAGTACAACTCTGCGTGGGTGTTCGGAGACTGTTTCTTGTGGAAGCATCGGTGAATCTTCGCCCAAGATCCGAATGCTCGGCGTGATCCCCCTGTGATTTTGAGCTCCGCGAGAAGTCGACTCACAGAGTTAACGAGGTTCGTATTATTTCGACCGCCACTACAGGGCAACATGCAGGATCTACTCAACGAGATTCGGAACCGATTGCCAAAACTTCGCAATGTTGAGACTCGCGTACAAACTGAAGAAGGTAATGATTATTGTTAAGATGCTTTTAACTAAAATCAGGCATCGGTTATCAAGATATCATCGATCAAACCGCGATCTCGTTTGACTTTGAAATAAGCCTCAATTTTCAGACAGCACGCTCCCCGAATGCTCATTACACTCTCCATCTTTATCTCCGAAACTTTGTTAATGCTCCTTTACGTTCTAGTGGTTCTGACGTCGATTTTGTTTCTATTTTTTTCCAGGCTTTGCCTTCGTTGAAAAGAGGACGACTGAAGGAGGCTTCTCCACGATGAATAATCCCCAGCCACGGATTAGAAACTGTGATGGTTTCGTCTACGATTTTACTCCTGACCTGCAGATGGCCGAACTCTGCCTAGGCTTATTCCTCGGTAATGATTCGGCTTCAAATCATCGCCACAATCGCGTGCGCCTTTCCATTCTCAATTGAGATTGATGATATCGAATCTCTGGTCCAGTTTTTGAGTTTGAGGAAAGACGCGAGCGGGCATCTCTGCACAGAACACTCGCACTAGCTTCTATCAGAACATCAGAATCCGACAAACATTGCGTTGAAATTCGATATTTGAAGACTGATTCCATCGCAGGCGCTCAAGATGTCGCTGCCGAGCGGGAATTGATGAAGTCCAAGGGTGTCACTCACATCATCAATGCCGCCTCTGGGATACCCAATCATTTCCCCGATGATTTTGTCTACAAACGAGTGGAAATCCTCGATATGCCTAATCATGATATCAAATCTCATTTCGTTTCGTGCATTGAGTTCATCGACCAGGCAATAGCGACAGGAGGAGCGGTTTACGTTCACTGCAACGCAGGTCAGTGATGATGAACAAGTTTCGGACTGCGGCGATTTGTAGTCCCTTCAAACAACTTTGGGAAATTGGTGAAGTGACCAACGTCTTCATCAGTAGGTCGCATCGCTGATTGCGTTTTCTAATGCCGTTTCAGGGGTTTCCAGAAGCTGCTCAATCTGTGTAGCATACTTGATCAGCCGGAAACAAATGAATCTGGATAGCGCGTTGAAACACGTGCGCTCGATACGCCCCTTTGTCCGACCGAACGATGGGTTCATGATTCAACTTAAAGAGTTTCAGATTGAGGTACATGGATCAAATCTATGATTTTGGTGCTGCTGAGAGGAAGTAACGTTTCGCGCTCCGTTCAACGAGGTCGCTCATCCGACAAAGATGAATTTCTTTCATTCGAAACCATACGTGAACTTGGAAACGCCCATTGTCTTTGTGGAGAGCCAGGGTCCGTCTATTCCAAACCCCAACAAGTACCACGCTTCATGTCTGGAGGAAGGATGCGCGCAACTATTTCGAAGGTCATTTGTCTCAGTTGACACCTTCCATCTTCTCAAAGAATCCTCTCAGCAAGGGCTCGAGCCCTAATTGTTCTTAAGCTATAAAACTAACTGAGTCAGCACAAAGGCGCATTACGATCACCGTGTTCTGGTGGCGGAACGCGTTGCGTGATTATCTAGTCTCAAGGGTATGAATTGATATATAAATTATATGTGATGTATTAGGCCGGTCTCGGCAGCTGCCACCCGTTTGATACCATAACCTTGAAGCAAATAAAATAAGTTTTTAACAACACTCGATCCAGAACCTAGCCTCAAATTCGTTCCGGTCGCCAAGGGCGCAACGGAGAACAAACAGTTTATCAAATCCATCTTGAGTATACAGGTATGGGTACTGATCACTGGTTATCAGGAATAAGCCCACGGACTCTTGATTCTTCTAAATTTGAAGGCACATTTCGGGTCGGAACTCTCATACGCTCTTCGAGACGCAGGTCTCTAGATCAAAGAAACTGTCGCAGAATTTCTTCAACTTTTCCATGAACATTCAAGGGCTTTCCGAAGAATCCGACCGGAGCCGAAAGAGCTTCGCGGAACCCCATGGTTCCGCAATTGAAATGTCGGCGAAACCTCGAAAGATGGAGGTCGAAACTCGGGAACTCCACGATGCCCAGGTTGAGGGTTCAAGTTGGATTGGTTTGCGCGGAAACCTCGCTGGCACAGTCGGCCATTATTCTTCCACGAAAGTGACGAGAACTCGTTGTGAGACGGCAATCTACATGATCCATGAACCGTTTTTCAGACTCGCGCTGGAATCAATCGGCATCACCTCATCTCTCTGTTCATTGGAAATGGTGTCCAAGGGATACACGGATCTGTCAAGAATTTATTAACCATCGTTCACTAAAACCTCAAGTCTTTCAAAACATAACATTTACACTCCGCAACTCCACGTATTTTCCGCTCCAACTCAGTCTGGGTCTTTGCGTTCAGGCTTCCGATCTCGTAGCCATCTTTCCAAGGAAGACAATGCGAGAGCCAGTAAGAGCCTGCAAGCAGTTATATGAAGGATGAGAGCCATGTGCTTAGATTCGGATCTGTGATGGGAGGGGATTTGGTCTCAAGCCAATTTGTTTGAAACACCGCCTCCATGCTTGGGCTGCAACCATCCTGCCTCATCTATCCGCCGGTTTCACTCACAAGAACACCCAAGCTGCTTGTCCGCGCTTAGAGTTGTCGATCGTTTCACGGGTTTTCTCGGCACTTCGTTTCGTCATGGTCCGTTCTCTCATCATGTCACCATAATGTTGCCGATAGAACTCATCGAAATTATAGATCTTGGTGTGCCCTGTCGGGGGGGCAGGTCTTGCGCGAGCTGATACGCCAGAGCCGCTATGAGTTGATCGACTCCGGGGCCTCACGCCAGGGGCTGCAGAAACCACCGAGGCACCTGGAAGTTTCATTTCTTGATTCGACGCAGCATGAGAATTCCTCTGATTTTGGCAACGAGGATATGGAGTACAATGCGTAAAATGCAATCACGAAAAAGCGGACTAAGGCTCAAGACTTACTCCCGAGCTCTTTGTCGTACTGCTCCTTGCTTGCTGCATTCGACAGCACCTGATACGCATCATTCAACGTGCGAAATTGTTCGCTAGCGCTTGCTTTGTGCATGTTCTTGTCCGGGTGATACTTCATCGATAACCTGAGAATAGATGCTGGCTCTTAGAGAAGAACATCATCGCTTTCCCATGAGACACAATTGTATGCTTCCGCTTCGGAACTCTTTCTGGACTGGCATCGAGGGGAGTTGAGAACTTTACTTCACCTATAGAATGCACTTTTGATTTCTTTCGCTGATGCGGTTCGCGGTAGCTCGAGAACATCATAAAGTGTCTTCTTCGTGTTCGATGCATAGCGCACATAGAACCAACTCCGTGAGAAACTTCTTGTGAGACAATTGGAACTGTTCTTCGGAGTCAGCATAGAGAAATGATTCAGCATGTTCGGCTGAATCGCATTTCATATCGCGCACTCATCATTTCGATCAGTGAGTCTCCATGGCAGGCTGTTGCTTTCGAATAGTACTGCCAGTTCGAGAACGGAGAGCATTCGAAAGTCAAGCGGTGGGTGTCGCCATCTTGAAACCGAGCCAGTGCCGCTCTTCCGCGCATGCATGAAACAGGAGATCATAAATGACAATCGGAACATTTGATGACGCCAGCCAAGATTCGTGCAGCACACAAAAAATGTTCCTCGCTCTCAGCAGCTCCACGTTGAGCCGCTTGAGGCACTCGTTTGAGAACCTCTTTGATCTTGCGCGTCCTCTTAAAGACCTCCCGGTGCCGGAATTTGAATTTGTTGTGACCGTGTTCTTTCTGGTAGCTCGAGCATATTCGTCTGTCACTGAATGTGTCTGCCAGTTTGCAAGAAACACACTTCCCGGCGTCAAAACCGCTCATAGATTTACCTCGTTGTTTTGATTAAACCGCTGCTGATAAGACGTTTCGTTCGACGATTTCGGAAACCCGCGTGGAAACATGTCGTCAACTTCACAGAAGCACAGGTCGTTCGTCTCAGAACCGATGGGCGAGAAACCGATAACGGACGTTGCCGGCATTGGAGAGGTGAGCCATTTTTCGTTATCGGGCTCGAGGTAGTATACATACTGCAATCGATGCTCAAACCTCAATAGTCACCCAAGTACTCCATTGCGCTAAACTGTCGCCAGAGCTCACCTTTATCAACGATTGCACTCGACATTTGGAACGCTTGGTTTCCATCTATATCGTTCCATTCCGACAGTCGGACCTCATTCGTTAGCTGTCATTTGGAAGTACCCGCGAACTGTGCTCCGCGTCCGTCATGACATTCTAATCCCTACTCATATCTTGCAGGTCCTCGGCAAACGCCTCGGCGCGAAAGGTTTCGACAAGGCCTACGTCCTGCTGGGTCAGTTTCTAGTACTGAAAAAAAACCAAGAACTCTTCACAGAATGGTTGAAGGAGATTTCTGGCGCCAATGCAAAACAATCAAACGACTGTTTCCAGTGTTTGAAGGACTGGTGTGACGAGTTCCTCTAAATTCTCCGATTGAAACACTTTTAAAGCTGTCGCTGTCTTCAAACTCGGAGACTTTTCTCGAAACGCAGGATCCTAGCCGGGCGTTCACGCTCGATTTCTGCCTAATCATTGTAAAAACAACAGTAAATATTAACTTTAACCAATGTTATGCGAGGAACAACATGGCGAAAATAAGCTCTCGAAGGTCAGCTATTGCTTGCTTGCCTCATGCTCCATCAACATTCGGTTGTTTCATGGAATGCGTTGAATAAAAAGTTTGAACCAACATTTTGAAACAGATTCTTCATCGAAACGAGTTGTCATTTAGGCTGATTGGAGCACATAGAAATGTAGGGAACGATGATCACATCCATTTATCGATTGAAGTGGGTAAGCTCTGATTTGAAACATTCAACAGTAATTTCCCTTCGCTGGAAGAGCCCCTTTCCTTGAAGGTGACTACTCCGAGGGAAAGTTGAGGAAAAGCGGCTCGAGGCTGAGAGAGATCCTTCCATCTCGGAGCTAGGGCCAAGTATAAAGATAATGGAGAATAGCTGACCTCCCGTTCGAGTTCCTTTGAGAATATCATCCCGCCTCACGACTCACGGTTGACGGAAATGATTCTGGGGACTTTGATCTGTGTGGAAAGTGGGTTTCTTCATTGGGTCATCACAGTAAGGCTTCTCGAGATTGTCACAATAAAGAGTGTCCTGGATGCTCAGAGATGCGATGTCGATGAAACCCTTGTTCCCTTCGATTCAAATAGTTATCGAATCATCGGTTGGGCGCGGCGAAAAGTATTTGAGAAGCACTGGTTCAGATTATCTCTAGCCGATTCCTTGATCCCCGGTCCCGACATAAGCAGCGTGCTCCACCTCCCGAGCAATATGCCCGGTTACCTAAGTAGAGTTTCGCAAAAACTTCTGCATGCCTCATTCATGCACATCCCGCATGAACACCGACTCTAAACTCCTGCATAATGGTCGGCGAATTCCAAACGGTAACATCTG
>JAJSRV010000030.1:6756410-6851635 GCA_021527715.1 Neoseiulus cucumeris | reverse complement strand
GAATCCATTGTGAATCGAAAATTCGTGGATTTTGTGGAGGATCTGTGCCAGTGCATCGACTCCCTGATCCTACTCGGGAATTCGTACGAAGGTATGTCACCGTTCGCGGCGACCATGATTATGCAGTCGTTGCCGTATGATGTGCGAAAAGATTTCGATAAGGCATATAGAGCTCAAGACGAGGAGGAAAGAGAGTCGAGATTAGAAGCGCTGTTAAAATTCCTAGGCGAAGAAAAAAAGCAAGCAGAGAGGCTGAGGTTATCGTCCCGGAGTGCGGCCGATGCCGCGGGAACGAACCCAGCAAAACATAGCAAAAACTTCAAATTTAGTAACTCGCCAAGCTCGAACTCTTTCCGACGAGTCGAAAATAGCAGATTCAGCGTTGCCGGTGCAACGGGAGCGATGAGCAATCAGCACTCATTCGCAGTTCATGCCTCAAATCAGATCGCAGATCAGACGTGCATCTTCTGCTCAGATCCGCATGCTAGTAATAAGTGCAGGAAAAATATTTCTCCGGAAGAGCGACGAAAGTGTGCGACGACGAAGAACGCTTGTTACAAATGTCTGCAGAGAAATCATAGGGTCGATAAGTGCAAAGCCAGAGCTTGCGCGAGGTGTAACGGGAGGCATCACGAGTTGCTGTGTTTGAAACCCGCGGAGTCGGCGGCGTCGGCATCGTTGGTGGCTCAGAACGCCAGTGCGGCGAGCGTGAACTCGATCAAAATTACGAATGTCTCCGAAAGAAGGTTGCCCACGGGATANATAATCCCCAGCCACGGATTAGAAACTGTGATGGTTTCGTCTACGATTTTACTCCTGACCTGCAGATGGCCGAACTCTGCCCAGGCTTATTCCTCGGTAATGATTCGGCTTCAAATCATCGCCACAATCGCGTGCGCCTTTCCATTCTCAATTGAGATTGATGATATCGAATCTCTGGTCCAGTTTTTGAGTTTGAGGAAAGACGCGAGCGGGCATCTCTGCACAGAACACTCGCACTAGCTTCTATCAGAACATCAGAATCCGACAAACATTGCGTTGAAATTCGATATTTGAAGACTGATTCCATCGCAGGCGCTCAAGATGTCGCTGCCGAGCGGGAATTGATGAAGTCCAAGGGTGTCACTCACATCATCAATGCCGCCTCTGGGATACCCAATCATTTCCCCGATGATTTTGTCTACAAACGAGTGGAAATCCTCGATATGCCTAATCATGATATCAAATCTCATTTCGTTTCGTGCATTGAGTTCATCGACCAGGCAATAGCGACAGGAGGAGCGGTTTACGTTCACTGCAACGCAGGTCAGTGATGATGAACAAGTTTCGGACTGCGGCGATTTGTAGTCCCTTCAAACAACTTTGGGAAATTGGTGAAGTGACCAACGTCTTCATCAGTAGGCCGCATCGCTGATGGCGTTTTCTAATGCCGTTTCAGGGGTTTCCAGAAGCTGCTCAATCTGTGTAGCATACTTGATCAGCCGGAAACAAATGAATCTGGATAGCGCGTTGAAACACGTGCGCTCGATACGCCCCTTTGTCCGACCGAACGATGGGTTCATGATTCAACTTAAAGAGTTTCAGATTGAGGTACATGGATCAAATCTATGATTTTGGTGCTGCTGAGAGGAAGTAACGTTTCGCGCTCCGTTCAACGAGGTCGCTCATCCGACAAAGATGAATTTCTTTCATTCGAAACCATACGTGAACTTGGAAACGCCCATTGTCTTTGTGGAGAGCCAGGGTCCGTCTATTCCAAACCCCAACAAGTACCACGCTTCATGTCTGGAGGAAGGATGCGCGCAACTATTTCGAAGGTCATTTGTCTCAGTTGACACCTTCCATCTTCTCAAAGAATCCTCTCAGCAAGGGCTCGAGCCCTAATTGTTCTTAAGCTATAAAACTAACTGAGTCAGCACAAAGGCGCATTACGATCACCGTGTTCTGGTGGCGGAACGCGTTGCGTGATTATCTAGTCTCAAGGGTATGAATTGATATATAAATTATATGTGATGTATTAGGCCGGTCTCGGCAGCTGCCACCCGTTTGATACCATAACCTTGAAGCAAATAAAATAAGTTTTTAACAACACTCGATCCAGAACCTAGCCTCAAATTCGTTCCGGTCGCCAAGGGCGCAACGGAGAACAAACAGTTTATCAAATCCATCTTGAGTATACAGGTATGGGTACTGATCACTGGTTATCAGGAATAAGCCCACGGACTCTTGATTCTTCTAAATTTGAAGGCACATTTCGGGTCGGAACTCTCATACGCTCTTCGAGACGCAGGTCTCTAGATCAAAGAAACTGTCGCAGAAGTTCTTCAACTTTTCCATGAACATTCAAGGGCTTTCCGAAGAATCCGACCGGAGCCGAAAGAGCTTCGCGGAACCCCATGGTTCCGCAATTGAAATGTCGGCGAAACCTCGAAAGATGGAGGTCGAAACTCGGGAACTCCACGATGCCCAGGTTGAGGGTTCAAGTTGGATTGGTTTGCGCGGAAACCTCGCTGGCACAGTCGGCCATTATTCTTCCACGAAAGTGACGAGAACTCGTTGTGAGACGGCAATCTACATGATCCATGAACCGTTTTTCAGACTCGCGCTGGAATCAATCGGCATCACCTCATCTCTCTGTTCATTGGAAATGGTGTCCAAGGGATACACGGATCTGTCAAGAATTTATTAACCATCGTTCACTAAAACCTCAAGTCTTTCAAAACATAACATTTACACTCCGCAACTCCACGTATTTTCCGCTCCAACTCAGTCTGGGTCTTTGCGTTCAGGCTTCCGATCTCGTAGCCATCTTTCCAAGGAAGACAATGCGAGAGCCAGTAAGAGCCTGCAAGCAGTTATATGAAGGATGAGAGCCATGTGCTTAGATTCGGATCTGTGATGGGAGGGGATTTGGTCTCAAGCCAATTTGTTTGAAACACCGCCTCCATGCTTGGGCTGCAACCATCCTGCCTCATCTATCCGCCGGTTTCACTCACAAGAACACCCAAGCTGCTTGACCGCGCTTAGAGTTGTCGATCGTTTCACGGGTTTTCTCGGCACTTCGTTTCGTCATGGTCCGTTCTCTCATCATGTCACCATAATGTTGCCGATAGAACTCATCGAAATTATAGATCTTGGTGTGCCCTGTCGGGGGGGCAGGTCTTGCGCGAGCTGATACGCCAGAGCCGCTATGAGTTGATCGACTCCGGGGCCTCACGCCAGGGGCTGCAGAAACCACCGAGGCACCTGGAAGTTTCATTTCTTGATTCGACGCAGCATGAGAATTCCTCTGATTTTGGCAACGAGGATATGGAGTACAATGCGTAAAATGCAATCACGAAAAAGCGGACTAAGGCTCAAGACTTACTCCCGAGCTCTTTGTCGTACTGCTCCTTGCTTGCTGCATTCGACAGCACCTGATACGCATCATTCAACGTGCGAAATTGTTCGCTAGCGCTTGCTTTGTGCATGTTCTTGTCCGGGTGATACTTCATCGATAACCTGAGAATAGATGCTGGCTCTTAGAGAAGAACATCATCGCTTTCCCATGAGACACAATTGTATGCTTCCGCTTCGGAACTCTTTCTGGACTGGCATCGAGGGGAGTTGAGAACTTTACTTCACCTATAGAATGCACTTTTGATTTCTTTCGCTGATGCGGTTCGCGGTAGCTCGAGAACATCATAAAGTGTCTTCTTCGTGTTCGATGCATAGCGCACATAGAACCAACTCCGTGAGAAACTTCTTGTGAGACAATTGGAACTGTTCTTCGGAGTCAGCATAGAGAAATGATTCAGCATGTTCGGCTGAATCGCATTTCATATCGCGCACTCATCATTTCGATCAGTGAGTCTCCATGGCAGGCTGTTGCTTTCGAATAGTACTGCCAGTTCGAGAACGGAGAGCATTCGAAAGTCAAGCGGTGGGTGTCGCCATCTTGAAACCGAGCCAGTGCCGCTCTTCCGCGCATGCATGAAACAGGAGATCATAAATGACAATCGGAACATTTGATGACGCCAGCCAAGATTCGTGCAGCACACAAAAAATGTTCCTCGCTCTCAGCAGCTCCACGTTGAGCCGCTTGAGGCACTCGTTTGAGAACCTCTTTGATCTTGCGCGTCCTCTTAAAGACCTCCCGGTGCCGGAATTTGAATTTGTTGTGACCGTGTTCTTTCTGGTAGCTCGAGCATATTCGTCTGTCACTGAATGTGTCTGCCAGTTTGCAAGAAACACACTTCCCGGCGTCAAAACCGCTCATAGATTTACCTCGTTGTTTTGATTAAACCGCTGCTGATAAGACGTTTCGTTCGACGATTTCGGAAACCCGCGTGGAAACATGTCGTCAACTTCACAGAAGCACAGGTCGTTCGTCTCAGAACCGATGGGCGAGAAACCGATAACGGACGTTGCCGGCATTGGAGAGGTGAGCCATTTTTCGTTATCGGGCTCGAGGTAGTATACATACTGCAATCGATGCTCAAACCTCAATAGTCACCCAAGTACTCCATTGCGCTAAACTGTCGCCAGAGCTCACCTTTATCAACGATTGCACTCGACATTTGGAACGCTTGGTTTCCATCTATATCGTTCCATTCCGACAGTCGGACCTCATTCGTTAGCTGTCATTTGGAAGTACCCGCGAACTGTGCTCCGCGTCCGTCATGACATTCTAATCCCTACTCATATCTTGCAGGTCCTCGGCAAACGCCTCGGCGCGAAAGGTTTCGACAAGGCCTACGTCCTGCTGGGTCAGTTTCTAGTACTGAAAAAAAACCAAGAACTCTTCACAGAATGGTTGAAGGAGATTTCTGGCGCCAATGCAAAACAATCAAACGACTGTTTCCAGTGTTTGAAGGACTGGTGTGACGAGTTCCTCTAAATTCTCCGATTGAAACACTTTTAAAGCTGTCGCTGTCTTCAAACTCGGAGACTTTTCTCGAAACGCAGGATCCTAGCCGGGCGTTCACGCTCGATTTCTGCCTAATCATTGTAAAAACAACAGTAAATATTAACTTTAACCAATGTTATGCGAGGAACAACATGGCGAAAATAAGCTCTCGAAGGTCAGCTATTGCTTGCTTGCCTCATGCTCCATCAACATTCGGTTGTTTCATGGAATGCGTTGAATAAAAAGTTTGAACCAACATTTTGAAACAGATTCTTCATCGAAACGAGTTGTCATTTAGGCTGATTGGAGCACATAGAAATGTAGGGAACGATGATCACATCCATTTATCGATTGAAGTGGGTAAGCTCTGATTTGAAACATTCAACAGTAATTTCCCTTCGCTGGAAGAGCCCCTTTCCTTGAAGGTGACTACTCCGAGGGAAAGTTGAGGAAAAGCGGCTCGAGGCTGAGAGAGATCCTTCCATCTCGGAGCTAGGGCCAAGTATAAAGATAATGGAGAATAGCTGACCTCCCGTTCGAGTTCCTTTGAGAATATCATCCCGCCTCACGACTCACGGTTGACGGAAATGATTCTGGGGACTTTGATCTGTGTGGAAAGTGGGTTTCTTCATTGGGTCATCACAGTAAGGCTTCTCGAGATTGTCACAATAAAGAGTGTCCTGGATGCTCAGAGATGCGATGTCGATGAAACCCTTGTTCCCTTCGATTCAAATAGTTATCGAATCATCGGTTGGGCGCGGCGAAAAGTATTTGAGAAGCACTGGTTCAGATTATCTCTAGCCGATTCCTTGATCCCCGGTCCCGACATAAGCAGCGTGCTCCACCTCCCGAGCAATATGCCCGGTTACCTAAGTAGAGTTTCGCAAAAACTTCTGCATGCCTCATTCATGCACATCCCGCATGAACACCGACTCTAAACTCCTGCATAATGGTCGGCGAATTCCAAACGGTAACATCTACCCGAAATAACGACCTATCCGAATTCTAAGGACTTCGATGTTTTCGATTAATTCCGGATTTGTGTCGCCCTAGGATATATAAGGTGAATTTGAGCTCTGATGTCAGAGTCTTCCCTTAAGCACGAAGCGTCTTCAAAGAAAAACGTCGTGCATCCCTGTTACTTGGTTTCAGAGGGGCGCATTAAGAGCTCGATCGCTATATTGTTCGTTCTTCAGTTGCTTGAGTTTCTCAGTGGCTTTGTTTATGGAATTTCGAGAAGAATAATCTTCAGATGCAGCTCAGATCTGTCAGATCTGTGAGAAGATGCAGCTTCTCACGAAATCCAAGGAATCTCTCGTTTTGAATTCCTATTGAGTTGTTCATGAAGTATTGATTCGGGTCAAGAATTTTGGACTTCAGAACTTCGGTGAGGCAGTCGCGATTCAATCGCAAATCTTCCAATGATCGCCTTGTGAGTAAGGTGAATCGTTTCCGCGGCATCTCGTTCGACTTCGGACCACGGCAAGCAAAGCGGATCTCGACTAGAGCGCTCAATTCAACGTTAGTGCCTTAAAAGTGGGAAGTTCTCTACGCAACTTCGTTTCTCACAGATTGCTTCCGTATCTCCCTCGGAGTATTCAATGAAGTCAGGACATGGTCCGCGGAAAAATTTCCAAGGCATGGGTCGCTCATTTCTCAAACTGCTCGAGGGAATCTTCCGACTGTTTCTGTTGAAATTCGTGGATTCTGCGAATTTGGTTGAAAGCCCTCCCTATGCAGCGTTCAGTGGAGTTTTTGCCAGCGTTCGAGTCACACGGGAGCACGTGTGACGCCCAGGAAGCGCTCGAAGGGTTATCTGCGTGGCTATTATTACGCTAAGTCATCCTGCACCCAATCGGCCGGCTTACTAGTCGCAGCAAGCCCAGTCAGTCATGCAGGCACCCAGAAGCGGGACCAGGAGCAGCATGGCACAGGATCGACTGCTACCTTGCTGGCCAGCTCATTCCCTCGTGCATACACCCACCCGCGCAGCCCTCTAACTTTATTTCGAGAAAATTAGCATAATTTAGGTAACACAGATATCGATACGCAAGTCACGCGAGCATCTTCGCTATCGCTTTAATGAACGAATGAATATTAATGGAAAAAATAAAACCAGCGCGGGTCGTGGAAAATCCTGGATGACGTCAATTTTTTTTTGGTTGAATCTGCGTCAGGTGAGTGCCACTGGGAGATTTTGTAGACTACCCGGATGTACTGATGCCTCTGGAGGATCGGGTTTCGAACGCGATCCTCGGCGATTGTTTTTTGCGTCATGGAATTCTAGAAACAATGACTCGAAATGTGATTCTCATATCAGCTGTCACGCTCGGAACAGTGCAAGCCAGTGACTCCTGAACAAAAATCGGAAGATAGATAAGCTTCCCAACACACAGTTTGTGCGAAGCGTCTAAATACGGAACGACCGATCTTTCACTGCGAGCACATTCTCAGGATTGTCCGCACATGGAGATTGTCGTGCCGAGTGGATACACTCAAAGAATCCACGAAGATCACAACTCACTGCAGTTGGAGTCAGAACAATGTCGAACGACGTGATCGGCTTTCGTCTACGTCCGTCGGTCGAAGTGTTCGCGAGCCTCCGACCCACTTGCTTAGTACCGAGTATGGCTTCGGGAACTGCCAACGTCCGCGGCGGCAAACATTCATCACTACCGAATTCAGAGCAGGCTCCAAAAACCCTCGACGGGAAGCGTTCCTTGCTCCGTCCATGAATCGGATGATACAACGAATATTAAGAATCGTGGAAGGTTTCCATGAATTCCTAAATTTTCTGCCTTCGAGCTTCAATGATTTTCGTCTGAAGAGCTTCTCAATCGAGCGCAGATTTCTCCCTCTGATCCCGATCATTTTGAATCATCTCAGCTGTCACTCGCACTCACCGTTCCGTCGGTTGAAAGTCGAGCGCTGCGATCCGCAACAATACCCTCGCTGACTGGGCGGCCGGTTGAGCAATCGATCGTCGCTTCGTCTTGAATGCAATCGCATCATTATTCTTCTTCATTTTCCTTTCTATTGAGGAACATCTAGCCGCGCGAAAGAGAGATTCTAATGACAACAAAATGGGACTTTGCGCGTTTCGTCGATGACATCATCAGGACAGACTCGAGCTTTGAGTTTACGTGCTGTCCTTCATAAGGAAAATGAAATCGAATGGCGGATCGCGAATCCCCCGAAACAGTAGGTCGAATCAGTGTTTGAAGCCTTCCGACGATCGGGTCGTCTTGGAGAACGGAGGAAAATATCCCGAAGTTTCAAGGAGAGCATCTATCTATGCTGCAGTAGCACTTTGAGATTGTTTGGGAAGACGGGTGGTAAGTTGCTGGGCTGGCTGGCTGGCTCTCTTGCTTCCTCGCTGACTGGATGGCAACTAACTCCCACTCCTATGGCATGCGCATCCGAAGGCTTATGGAAAGCTGCTGAAGTTGTCTCCCAAGCCACTCAAAAAGGACTTCAAAATTCCTGAATGTTCTCAGCGATTGTTCGGCAGGGAGTGCTGTTCTTTGGCCGGGGCTCGCGATGTCCCCGATTCACAGCAGTCACCGATCCGTTTCGGAACTGGTTTCGTTTCGATTCCTGACGATTCCAGTGATTGTGAGTTCATAGCTCGTGATAGGGTGTAGTGTGCTCGCAACCACTGGTACGACCACGCGTCGAACGCTTCTAGCTGCGACGCATACTGAGCAGGCAAACGTCGTCTATACGACGACGACTACCAGCGGACTCGGCCCCGGGCCTGGAGTCGGGCTTGGACTTAAACACCAGTTGTGAAAAACTGCCTCGAGGAGGAATGCTATGCATGGCCTGTCTACACATGACCATACCGGCCGCTCGTCCCGGCGGCGTCCGGTCGTTCGTTCAGGCCGTCGGTGAGTTTGTCCGTTTGTTCGCGTCTCGCTATCTGTGTGTCGTCGGATCTGTGCGTCTGTCGCTTAGGAAGTGGGCGAGCGAGCGGGTGAGTGAGTGAGTGAGTGAGCGAGCGAGTCTGGGTGCAGGATACGTCGGAGGCAAGATACATTCAAATGGAAGGCATTCAGATGCGGTCCGTGACGCTCGCAGCGCGTGGAGACGATGACAAGTATCCAACCACCGAGTTCAGCTCAACTCATCCCTGCCCAGATGCCGCTCCATGACGAAAAGTCTCTTGAATTCTCCCGTACAGTTCGCATGAACAAATGAAAGGAATGTACGTACAACAAGAACGCCTTGTTTTACATGAGAGGAAGCAAGGATATGAAAAGTGGGGAGGAGCGACTTCGAATCCGATACGAAAAGTCAATCCGTTGACAAAACGGCGAGGAAACATTAAACGTTCGATGCAGCGCGAGTCTCCGAACAGCTGAGACTCTTTTTTCCTCGTGCGACTCGCTGTCTGTTTCGGGCTACGATCGTTGCTGGCGGTGGGCCCGATCCCGGAGATGGTAGTCGAGTAGAGGAATGGAGAGGCAGAAGAATATGCAAACAGAGAGCCCGAGATTGATGGCTTTGGGTTTTCGCTTTCTCCGAGAGGCAAACGACGCTGGTGACGACGACGACGACAACCACCACGATAGCAAGAGCTTGACTACAACTGCAGCGATCAAAGGCACAACGACAACAGTGAGTATCACCGACGCAGGTTACAGATGAAGGAGCTGCTGCATAAACATTCAGAATCGGAAACCTCGGTAGTGCCGGCCATCGTGTAACGGCGGCATCCGTACCACGACCGCGACGACGGTTACGGCAAGAAGCATTGAATTCTTCGAAGCGCCTACGCGACTCTGGAATCCTCTCAAATGTTGTTCCACGTCCGGATCACAATACGTAAACTGGATATGAGATTCTCGAGCCGATGATGGAGCGCGACACACGCCTCTAAATGCGGTCTCACCTCGAACAGGTCTTCATCTATTTCGATTATTTTTAGTGTCGAAAGCTACCATCACATCTCGAAATCCGAAGATTCGCCAGCGATTGAAACATCTGTGGAAAAGCCAGAAGTTTTGAAATCTTTCGAGCGCGATAAGTTGCTGGAAATGTCGAGAAAAGCTGTTGTCGAGGTTCCCGGCTAAGTTGCTGCGGCAAATCCATTGTTAACGGTCGGCCAATTTACTCTCGTTGACTCGGTACTTTCAGAAAGTTGAGAGCGTCGCTTGTTTGTTTCGATTTTTCAGCGAGAACAAAATGACACTGGACAAGCGCTGGCTGGATGGAGCAGGGATTTACTCTTCTTGTTCTCTGCTGCTGCGCTTTTTCAAAAGCGTCATTATGGGAATTCTCGTGAAGTGCTTCGGCGGTCATGAGACTTCTCCCCGGTGTTCCGCTCCGGGTCTGTCAGCATTCTCCCTCTGATTTCCACGGACACAGCAGTAACAATCGCTGTAACAACCTCAGCTTCCTCCATCCCGTCTTCCTTCCATATCGGAGCCCTGACTCTCCTGAGAGTTCAAGAACAATTCTGCACAAACTCCAGAAGCTGCTGGTGTGCCACGATAGAGCTTCGGTCCTCGATTCCTAGCTCCCCATTTCTAAACGACGGGCCGGGTTTCTGAGTATTACGTTTTGGTTCTCGTTCACCAAATCTGAAATCAGTTCCGAAGAAGCCAGGAGGGGCAACTCATCGGACGGACTCGGTCATCTCGGGACAGCAATGAAGGCAATTAATGAGGATTTAAGTTCGCTTCCATCTCTGCCTCAATCTTCTTCGGCCCCGTTCCCGGCCGCCGCCCGCTCTGTCAGTTCGTCGACTCCCGGACCAGCGGCCGCGCCGGGCATTTTCCTATTTCGCTGCTAGCCGGAAGAAGGAAAAGCGAATCGGAAGAAAAGGATAGCTTCATCAAGGCTCTCAGACACTCCCTCGAGGGAAACGAGGTTTGATGAAAACTTGCCTTCCTCACAACCACGTACGAGTATTCCAGAAAACGATTTCGCTTCTCCTCGTTTCCAGTTCGGTCTGATTCCAGAAAGCTGGATTATCCGTTCGGTCATGGATTTTTCAATACTCCGTGCGGAAAATCGTCCGAGAATCCGAAATCTATCTCGGAGTGCATGTGCTCGATGCCGCACCATCGTAGGTGAAGGTCCGACGGATTCGCAGGGATCGAGGGTCCCATTGAACGGAGACCTTGGGAGAGCTCAGTCACGGGAAAAAACCGGCAACCTTCTATCGATTTTCGACGATCGCCGCTCACGAATCGGGCAATGGATCGCAAAGAAGAGGCTCGCGGTGATCGGCCGTTCTCGCCGGGAGGTAAAGCCGGAATGAGACCTCTTGCTCCAATAGATACGCCCATACACCCCATCCACGGTTGCTTTCTATGGCAGAGAAGGGCTGGGTCTAATCCGGATCAAAGTGTAACTTTTTCCATTGGATTACCCAACAGAGATTCAGACCCCTATACATTCATCAAAAGTTGCCGTTACTATTCGTTCGTCCGTCCGTCTGTCGTTGAGGCTAAGCTTCCCCCATCCGCTCGAAGATTCGGCCCTCCTGCCTGCCCGCCCGTCCGTTTGGCTTCCTGGTTCGTCCAACCAACGGAAGAACTTGTGTGTGCTCTCATCAGATCGCACACTCCAATTTTCTAACAGCGATCGCTAGCCTCACGTAATGTAGGTACCCGAAAAAGTGATCGGATTCCAGCCAGCCGACCAAGCGCTAATGCTGATTCAATGAAGCCTTCTAGTTCTGAGAAGATCCAAAGAGGTCGTCATTGGAATGCAGAGCGGGCCTTGTATCGCAGAAGCTCCGGTCACAAGTCCACAACTGTCACTTCCCCTAATGTTGTCGATCTGGCGATTGGATCCCGTAATTAGATCGAAGGGGCCGAAGGGCTCCAGTCCAGGTTGCCGGAGGCATCGGAAGAGATGGAAGATGATGTTGATCCTTCATAACGTCGCGTCGTCGGCCACTCGATAAACACCAAACGACCGGCTTGCTGGCGTGCTTATCTGACTGCCAGGATGTTCGTTTACCCCAACGAATTCGTGTCCTGCAGTCGAGTCAGGAACCTCCTCCAGTTGATAGCGCCCGGATTTCACAGAACGCGGAGAATAGAATTTCGCGCCCGTAATCGACTCTAGATAGATGGTCGGATTGGATGACGCATTATGTCAAACGTTTCATCTAGGCCATAAATGGCCCAGAATATCTTTGGTCTTGTGGGACCACTTCTCGCTCTCGATGGATGAATCCGGCAGCACGTCAAAATACTTCCTCGCCTCTGTAATCAGAAGGAGTCCGAAAGTCGAACACGATGACCTCTCTGCATGAGCCAATTGAGCAAGCAATAGCAGTGAAAACGCCGTCGCATCCCGAGGCGATCATTAAAGTCTGCACTGCTTCCGGGACCTTGTCGACGATATTCATGGCGAATCACGAACTCCCGTGCAGCATAATATGTGCGGCGTCAGCGCGTTGGCGACCCCTCGCTGTCCAGAGTCAGCTAGTTGTCTGATCGCCCGAAAAAAGGATGTTGGTTATTGAAGTCATTTTAAGGCTCGTTCATTGCTACGCGAGGTGCTTGAAGAAGAAATGGCGCAGGTGCGAACCTCAATGGGCGCCTGTAAGGTAAACAATTTATCCGCAAATGGAAGAAACCGGGTGAGCGGCAATAAGGCAGCCAGGCAGCCAGCTTTGGCGTACTTCCTTGCAGCCTGGCTGGCTGCGAGCCGGTCGGTCGGCTCGCCCGCCCGCCCCGAAGCCCAAATCCCACCAGATGAGTCCTCCAAGCGCTCGAAAGACAAAATATATCGGTCGCCTTATTTTGGATTTAAAAAGCCATTTATAGTATTTTTCCCTTCCGAGGCCCGGTTAGGCCACACCGAGGAGGGACGATACTAGAACAGCACACACCGCGTTCTCGAAGGGCGGCGCCCTGTGCCCTCTATCGCTTATGACTACGTTCCAGGATTTCTTTTCGAAAGTTTTTCAAACTCTGCCGAGCATGGCTCGTCCAATGGAACTCGTCGTTATTCAGAAAAGTAAAAACTTCAACTAAAGAGTTGATTAGATTCACTCAAGAAACGATTCTGAATCTCAACGAACGGATCAGTTCTCGTGAAGAGCAAATCATCTACATCCGTCAACGATCTGCAACGCCTAGCTAATAGCGTGATCGAACTCGAATCGGAGCAAGATTCTCGATCGATTCCCAAGTACCGAACTCGGTTGTTTCAACTGATTGAGCGATTGCCGAGATCAGCGTCTCTCGAGACGAGAAGTCGGCGGATGTATTTTAAAACAATGGAGAACCGACTCCAGATCTGATCCGCGAAAATCAACTCGAGATACACGAGATGAATCATTTTGTTCTTTTTTCTCGTTGCGTATTCTATTTCTCCTCGGCCATCCTTGTCGTTGTCGTCGTCGCCGTCGTCCTGGCCGTGGGGGACGAGGAGAACGGTAACGGAGGAACGGATTTTTATGAGGTGTTGTTATGTTTAATTAAAATGTCCTCGGGGAGAAATCAATCAGCGAGATGAAGCCACTTTAGAAAGACGACCCTTCGTCCGGTCGTCCCGCGGAAAAGCCTCGAAGGACGAGCCTGATTGGAAATCGTGGTCCTCCTCTTCTTTCTTCTTCTGCTTTGGCTCGACTGAATTCAGACTTAGAGTCCCCTTCCTCTCTCCTACTCCCCTTATTTTAGTCCGTCTTCCCTCCTCTGCTGTTCCCTGTCTCATTTTCTTCGAGGGGATACGCTTCCCTCTAGAGATGGGCAGTGGTCTGAAATTGCATAAGTCTTGACGTCTGCGGCACTCGTTCAGACTACATCGCTCTGCCCCAAGTTTGGACAGCGAAATAACTGCGCCGGACACAAGTGAAATCCGGTTGAGTGATGAAGCGTGAATGCAGCAAAGTGGAATGATTTTCTGAGAATCGAAGTAGATAATCCTTTCCCGAGGAATTGCTCAAGCCGGAGGTCGGATTCTCAGCTTTTCGAACTCTTCACGGCAACATCTCCGTCGTACAGTTTTCTCGACATGGGGGACGGATCAAAGACAGCCTCCATGGGCATTTCGTTCCCAACAAATACAGAAAGACGGCTGAAAAATGGCGACCGGTTTGCTGAAAGAGAGAGAGAAGGAGAGCAAGGTGCGTTTTGATTAACATCCGTACTGTGGTCCACGGATCCCGGAGAAGATTGAAGTCGTGATCTCTTCTGAGGTTGTCTGCTGCCCGCAGCTCACCGCTCATCGCTGGATCCGCAGCTGCCTCTCTCCTTCCCCTCCTGTTCCCGTAGTTCCTCCTTCTGAAAACATCTACGCATTGTCGAACTTCAACTTTGCCGGCATGTTTTGGAAGCCATTGACTGCAGAAGGGTGGGTCGGATCTCAGGAACGTTCGCGTCGCGTTGCATAAATTTTCGCGAACCGCTCTCGATGCCGCCTCTGGAGCCTGCTCTGTCGGCTTCGAAGGACGCGGAATCGTTTTCATTCATTCCAAGAACCTTCACGGAGCAATGAGTACTTGGTGGCCCCGTAGCACTCTTTCCAAGTCACATTTTGGAGATGGAGGCAATCAATCAGGTGTCAAAGTTTCTCTATTGTACCTCTCCTCACTTTCGTTTCTCTTTCGACCAACTCAGTGCTCTTTGCGTTCTCCTGTCTCGATACCTATTCCTTTTCCGTATCCTTGCTCACTGTCTCTGCCGCTCGTTGTGTTCGTTCGCTCAAGGAACAGGCGAACAACCGGAACGCGATGGAACGAAACTTTTTTCGTCCGTCTGCGAAGATTCAGGAGATGAAAAAAGTGGAGAAAAGAGATGTTTCCATTCTCCTGTCAGCGAGCCAGTAGAGGGGTCGAAGATCATGTCACGGAACGTTCGCGACACGCATCGCCAAACTAATGTTCGAACTCATCAGCGAGGCGTTTGCAGATAGAGAATCTCCTGGCTTAGGCGAATCCGTGTTGAATGTGAGTGTGTACCCTGTGAGTGTTACGAAATAATGATCAGCGAACTTTACGCGAAGGATCGAAAAAGTTCGAAGAAAAAGTTCACCGGGAACGACGGAAGGGCAATCCCTACAGCCGTTGGGAGCATGTGGTGGTCAGTGTCGAGTTTGCTTAGGCTCGTCGTACGACGACTGCTCGTGGCTGTCGAGCAGCGATGACTCACTTGACGACGACGCAGTATGCCGATGGTCGAATCGCTTTGTGTGCTGAAGTTGGCCAAGGTGAAGAAGAGACGAGGGCACTTGGAATGGATCCGGCAATGGTCGCAGCTGGTACCGGTTTTTGGCATCGATTTGCGCCAGTCAGCATCCAAGAACCCATATCGCCAGCCGCGTAGTGACCCGCTCAAGTAGCGGACTACAGCAGTAGGGGGAAAGACGGGGAAAAAGCGATGACCGCACCGTTGCCGGCCGCGAACAACTCGGTAACTCTTCCAGCATGTGTGCTCCTGACGAATGTGGCAATGTTTCTCGCTCGCTGGATCTCAACAATGATTCCACTCTCCACCCGATACAACTTCTATCGAGTTAGGCAACACACTAGGAACGAACTCCTTCGGAAACAGGGTCCAGCGCTACAGTGAACAAAGAAGGATCTTTTGCCGTGACTTAGTTGATGGCTCGATAAGCTGTTTGCCCGCACGCTCGCCGGACTGGTAACAGCTGCGAACGATTCGAATTGCTTAATCACCAGCGTGACATATGCCCTCGGCTACCCCTGGCCGCAAACTCATGATTCTCTATCGGATATTGCATTGCTCATCTTCTCCTCTGCTCTCGGAACTCCAGCCTCTCCTAATCATCGACATTTCCATCGCTGACCATTCGCGTCTGCCCACACCATCCTCGCTTTAGTTGATCCTCCCTCTGGTTTGCACTTCATATCGTTCCACTGTTGGCCAGTCGGCATATTGCCGTATCGACTCGACGTAATCGGTCGCGGCAGATCAGAGTTGATCCCGCTCTTGATTTTTTGAATGTTTCAAACGTTGAACTTGATACACACACCAACGATGAAATCCACGCTCAAAAGTGTTACAAGAGCTCACTGGAAATCACGAAAATCGATCGTTGAAAGCGGAGAGGAACAGAACCGTGACGGTGATGACGAGGGCAAACACGAAACAACGCAGGTCGGGTTTCAAATTTAGCGTGACGCCGGGAGCTTTTGAAGCATTCCGCCATAACGCGCAACGCAACACAATCCCGACGAACGGCACAAGTTTAGGGAAACCGCTGAACTACGGCTTAGCCGGATTTGCAACTCGTCGTCTCGGATGAACACAAGTGCTGACAGGAATCCAGGAAAACTTCCCGAGTTCGAGAGAATACGAGACCCGAGCTCGTTCGAGTTTCCGGGAAGATGTTGAAGTCATGAATTAAATCATTGTGGCAATTTAGCACAATAATGCTCGTCGGAGGATCGTCGCGATCCCGGTTTGTTCTGAATCTGTCACCTAAGAACCTGTAGGAAGACACCTGGAAAGGTTAAGCTTCAAGCCAGCCGCTCGTCTCTAGAAGATAGGTGATGGAGATGAATACAACCGCCTCAAAGTTTCATTATTTTTTGTCGTATCATGGGACTGAGAGCTCATGAAATCCTGGATACGTGTTGAAGCATGATTCATCCGAATCATGAATTCCGTGGAGTTTCTCGCGTTGAGTAGTTTCCGTCTGAGCTGTTGCTTCAGAGTTGAAGTTAAATCTAGCGCGAAATCGAATCGGAAAATTATGGCCGAGGTGATAGAACTTGTCCACGATTTGAGAGTGTCGGCAGCAAGCAAGCGCCGAGGTGAATTTATGGCCAACTGGCAAGTCGGTTTGACTGCGGGGAGACTGCGCTTTGTTGATGCCGGTTTCTCTAGAGCTCGTTTCTTGGTACTCACTTCTTAACCGCTTTTTGTTGACAGGCCCAACTGTAGCGCCGCTTCTTTGTTTTACCTTTGTTGGATTGTGAAAGAAATTGGACGGAATCGCGACAATTCATCTATTAATCAAAATCATCGGCATACGCGCTCGTAGCCGATTAGTGAGACGCCGAAATCTCTCGATTTTTTCGAGTTGGCTGCCGAATATATAGATACGACGATCAGTGGGAGGGCGACCCGAAGTGTTTTTATTGCTGCTGCTCGCACCTGATCCGCTAAACCATCACAGACAACAATGATCTCTGCGGCAAATGATGACAGAACGGGAAATCTTCGACCCGCTCGCTTGCTGGCTCCGTTTTTCGGTGGAAAGCAAATTCGGCAACGGGCGGTTCTTTCGTCTGCTGACTCGAACAGAGGGCCGGAGCAGAGCTCGCAAGTCAGCAAGCACTTCATAAATCACGAAGGGGTGGACTTACAAATGTTGGCACCTTGCTTTCAGCTGCCGCTCGACTCTGCCTGCCGCTTCCTGTCTTTGTGTTATGGAGAGCGACGCCTCATCATCATCACTATCCCATCATGTTGTGTTGATGCTGCGATGACATCAAAACTTCACGACTTCCTCGAAAGACAAAATTCTCGACTTGCAGTCGCGGCAGTTGGTTGACCCGCAGCCTGAGAGCGACGGAATTGAGGTGTGCGTCAATTTCCAAATATTCATAATGTTGTTCCTCGATCAGGTGACGAATAAATGCGAGGGCGAATCGCTCAATGGAAGCAAGAAACACTCGTCAAGGGAGAGAAAACAGGAGAACAAAGTACTTCTTCATCGAACATCGAATCGTGTAACATGCACGAAATCGACATAAAGTTCTTTGTCCGTCGAGAGAGTTGAACTTGATTTGGTGCTCAGCCAAATTCGTCCAACGTCACCGGACGTCGTGTGCAGCCCGGTTGAGAGCGGCGTCGAGCCCCCTACAAGACTCTCTGAGTGAGTCAAGAGATTCGTCGAGCGTTTGTAAGTGTGAACATCGAGTTCATCATCCTTTGGACAAAGCTTTGCGCGGAACATCAGTCAGTGCCAGCAGAGGAAAGCGCGACCAGCGCAGCGGTAGCAGAGAAACATCCAAACGCTCGCTCGCTCGCACTCACCACAATGAACTCAACTACTTCCGTTTTGTTTGCTGTCCAGAGTCCTCGTGTCTGTGGAGCTCCCTTCCGTGGAGCTGGAGTACATTTGATGGTCCGTCATTCCTTTCGAAAGCCAGATGTAGACAGAACGGCTAACTCGAATGGATGTTTTAATTCTTCGAAATGAAATTACACTTCGGAAGTTCATGTGGATCCATCTGTAGCCTCTAACCATTCTCTCGTACTTATATCAGTAGGGGTCTTTTCGAACGATACTTATGAATAGAGCCTGTAATTTTAGGCATTAATCATTTCTGATTCTCCATCTATTGATACGAATTGATGGATATGTGACTATTTGATACTTGATTGTTCCAGCCCAGGCCGTGATTGGGCGGAAATCATCGATGTGGTCGACCTCTGTTCAACCATCCCATGAATTGATAGGGAGTGATTGATGAGCAATGCCTAAAATTAGAGGCTCTAGTTATGCATAATGAATGAAAAATCGCGCAATCTACCTCGAAGCTGCTCTGAGAATTCATATGTCAATTCGCCGATTCCGTCCTTGGTACTCTTTCAGTGTTGAGTGTATTCTGACCGTCTCGATGTTCTCCGTCCTCCAACTGATTCGAAGGCGATGTTACAACCATCGTAAGGCCCCTACTGCCGTCGCTCCTACCACTAGGGCAGTTGTCTCTGGAGACTCCATCGACGTCGAGTGGCATCCTCACTGCATTCCAATCACGAAAACTCGACTCGATATGGCTTTGCATCGACCCTAAAACTTCCCTCGTCGCCAGCTTTCCTCTTGCGTCTGGTAGCCTTCAGAGGCGACACTGTCATCATGACCGATGATTTATCGCAGATGACTCCAACGCATCGAAAAAACTAGATAACTCCGTCAGCCACGGAGATTTTCGACATAGATTCACTCAGGCAACGAAGAGTGAAAGGTCTCCACGAATCATTCGAGTTTCTTTCCAGCGAGTTTCGAGGATTCTGTCGAAGTTTGAGGTGATTGTTGTGGATCGTCTGGCGGGGACGGTGACTCTTCAGAGAACCTGCGTCGGCTCGAGAACCCTTCAATGAAAGTTCATGAATAAAGGCACCGAGCGGCGCGGCGTTCAGAAATAGTATGAGCGATACGGCCAACGAGAGAAAAAGAGAGTTCACAAAAACTATAGAAAGAGTCTTTCAACGTCAGAAAGCGACAGTTGCATAGCGTCTTGCGGGGAGGCCTGCTGTGAGCAAAACGTTCGCGCGCCATTAAACTTCTCTCACTTTTTTTCTCTCTCGGTCGGTGTCTAGACGTCCTGCTAGCTTTCACTTCTCTTCCTCTCTCGGTAGCTCCCCAGCTTGTTTCACTTTGAAAGCACAAAATGCAAGCTGTGACTTCTTTTTATGTTTAGGAGTCTGAATGCGATTGTGGTCCAAATGCGTTACGAGGTGCAAACAGCGGGAAACCTCGACTCGGAATGATGCGACACTCATCTTTTTTGGTAAGTGGCTCTATCCACTCTCTTGGTCCGAGTGAGTGTTCTCCTCGCTCTGCCTTTCTTTTCTCTCGTTCCCACGACGGCGACGCCTCCTTCTCCGTGCGTCTAGCTGCCGGGCTTTTCTGGTGTCTATTGCCCAGGCTTTTGTTGCAAAGAAGTCGACCATGCTCGTCTGCCAAGGCCTGCTCTGTAGGTTAGGATTTCAGATCGTTTAAACCATTGGTGTGAAGAATAGCTTGGGAACTCGGTCTTGTATCCCAGAGCCAAGTGAAGCAACGCATCGAGATCTATCGGAGGATCGATCACGATGGTTGATTCACAGTTCCTGTGTGTGTAGCTAAACGTAGACAAGAGAAAAGAGCGCGGTTTTGCATTAGATGTACTCATGACGTCGGGGGCCATCATGTTTGACGACTGCTGACGTCAAAAGTCGAGAAACGCGGGTAGTGCGTGTTTATTCCGTGATTGAGTGAGGCGGTTCCTTGGAGTTCATCGACTCGTGTAGAGGTGGGACTTGCTCGCTTGCTGATGCGGGGCTAATGAAAGCTACCTACATGATGTTTCGAGCATGAGACTCCACACAAAAGTCGGATCTCTGAAGCACTTATTTTGACCGGTGGACTCGAAGACGACCGACGGCAGAGGGCTTTCGTCTCTATTTGAGTCGACAGAGAGGCGGGGAAATGAATACATAGGAACACGATGGTCGAAAACCATCGGCTGAACGGAAGGAGCAATCGAAACACAACATGAGCCAAGTTGGACCTTTGAGGCATCGATTTACTATTAAAAGTTAGATCTGGCAGCTGGGTGAGCGGGCGTGGACAGGGATATTCTTTCTCCAGCTTTTCTTCGCTATTGTTGTGGACCGCGATTCCCCTGCCTCGGGTAAACTGCTGTTATAGGATCTTCGCTCCCGTCGGATCGAATTCTATCAGATGTACAAACGCTTAAATCGGCTTCGATACTCGCGGAAACCAACCAACCGACAGTCGAATCGGCCCACCGACCGCCCCGCCCTTCTTTGGAACAGCCGTCCGCGCCCGATGGCCAGCGTTCTCTGCCTTGTACCGTGCAAGGGTTTGCAATACACAACTACGCGTACTCTGGGGTCTTAACAACAAAAGCTAATTCCCTCTCGTTGTTTCAGTCGCTCACTGTTCCTCTCTATATTCGGCCCTGGTCCGCTTGTTAGCCATTAGGGGTCCTCGAAGGAATTCTCTCAGGGCTAACACACAACAGCTACAACAACGACGGAGGCAACGGCGGCGCCCGCCTTTGTCGCCGCTGCCGCCGCGGCTGCTCTTGGTGGTGGTGGTGGTGATGATTCCACGGTCCGTTGCCTACTTCGCCTCACTCGTTGTCTTTCTTCCTCTTCTCTTGTCCTTGCTTGGCATTGTCTGAAAATACACAGAACATTATGAGCGCGAGGTTTCAATGCGACGTCGGAGGGCACCAGCGAAGAAACTCGGTTCGGAACTCTCGCTCAAAACTGCCGAACCAATGAGTTCGGGGGGCAAGACCTCAGAATAGCGTCAAATATGAAACAATAACGGTTTTAATCAAGCCTATAGAGCGCCATCCATGATTGGACCGATGTTCTACATACATAGTCCTAAAAGTTCGCTAAACGTCATCGAGGGAGTTTGGACTCCCTCTTTTACCCTTTGACCTCGGTTATTCGTCGCGGTATTTCCATCGGTCATTTGTATGCCACGTCGCGTTACGTCACCTCAGCCTGTCGTCGCTTCCGCTTCATGACAACACCATCAAGTAATTATCCTGCTGACGTTCATGATAGGCCGGGAGGACGACGGGCGCAGCATGATGATCGTATCGACGTTCCGAGCCATACATAAATACATAAGCTGGGCATACAACTCAATAGTCGCCCACGCTACGCTCTTTCCCCTGGAACCCCCCAGCCATTCAAAACAGCGTCGAAGTTCTCGAATTTCAAGTCAACGTTTCAATCGGTGTCCGTGACAGTTCAGATTACGAATCAACCTGGATGAAAACCCAAAACAGCGTTTTGACGGAGCGCAAACACATTATGATTTTTTTTTGTATTTCTCGGAGGCGTCACAATCTCATGACCGGGATGAAGTCTACGAAGGGATCTTAGTTGAGGAAAAAAATCGGGGAAAGTAAAGACACAGAGAAAGACGAAAGAAGCAGGTGGGGTTTCGGTCGTCGAACGGACGCACAGATGGAGAAGCAAACGACTTTTAAATCCTACACGATACTGTCACGATGATATCTGCTCGCTCCTGTCTGTCCTGAGTTTAGAAGAATAGAACGCGAGAGCGTTTGCTTGCTCCTACGTCTGGTGTCAGTCACGTCGGTCGCTGTTTCAAGTCAACTCAAAAGTCCACACAGTCCTAGGGTTGAAGGAAAGAAAGAGCTTGCTGCCTTTGGCTGTCGCTCCAAACAGCGGCGGCGAGTCCACTCGTTGGGGTTTCGGTTTTCCGCCCATGGGAGAAGGAACGAGTACGTGATCACGGTAGTGAAAGCAAGAGAGACAATCCTGGGAGCGATGGATGGCGGCAGCGGTGCCGATGAACGGAACTCGGGAGGAAGCGGCGCTCGGCGGACCGTCATCGAGCCTAGTTAAGCGAGAATCAAAACCCCTATGCCTGAGCCTTTATTTGTAGCGTGAGCGTCACGTCGTTGCGGTAGTGATTGCGTGACGGCAAATGGATTCCAATTAGCCGCGGGTTCAAACACGAAGTGTCTCGGGCTCGGTCGGTAAGGAGTGCCTCCGGTCTTCGTGGTAAGAACGATCGAGGGATATTTTCCCACACGCTTCGCATTTCGGGGGAGCATGAACCGCTAATCACAATTAGGTTTTGCATCGGTTTTTAACCGCAATAACCGCGAAAAAATACGATTTTTAACCGTAACGGTGGTTTCCTCTCGCGATTTATCGCGTTTTGCTTTCGGTTATTAGTTAACCGTAAGCGCGTTTTTTTGAAAATGCGGTTATTCGCAAAGTCTAATCACAATAAGTTGGAATTGTCAATTATCGATAAAAATGTTTTGTTGTTCTACCGGCCTCTGATGTCGTGAGTCGCGGAGCACGAGACCAGGATTCGGCATCGAGTAATAGAGAAAGTGATCTGTGGTAGAAATGTTCGCGGGCGACTCTGGAGTCAAAATCACCGACTCGAAGCCGCTGTATTTTGTGCGTTCTTCGGAGAGACTCCGTCGGGTGGCTGACAATTTCGTCGGAGACCCAACGATTACGAAGTTGCAGGCCAGGCGCCGCGGCCGGTGGCGAGCTGGTCAGCTTCTCGGACTTTCTCACTATGATGATCGTTTCTCTCACTCTCTTGCCCACCATTTGGATTTCTTCGAAACTGAGTATCTTGAACAAAAATCAATGTCCCTCAAAATGCTTTTCATCGCCACCCACCCACCCACCCACCCTTGTTCCGTGCCACTGGCCACCCAAAGAACCATCCGGAGCAGCCCCGGCTTTACCCTGCCATCTTTGCAGCTTGGCCTCGTTCAAAACGGTCGAACAGCCAAACAACCATAGATCATAATCAAACCTCGAGGAAACAAACCAATGAAAATATCAACCGAACTTACGCTACAACAAAAACCATCATCTGCTCCCGAAGCAACAACGCAGCCGGTGACATCTCGATGCACAGTTGCTCGCGAAACTTTCTCGGGGCACCGTTTAGGATTCCTTCCGCCGGATGCCGGACTCGCTTTCATGAAATCTTCGCATCCAATTCTTCCGTGAGGATCCTCCTTTTCGTTCTCTTAACGAATCAAAAAAGAGTGGGGCGTCATAAGGATTTCATCTTGTGGAGTTTCCGAGTATGAATGAATAGATAGATAGATGGATGAAAAACCGGATCGCGCCGTGTGTCTCCTCATCTCCATGTGGCCTCATTGCCGTTCGCACTGACTTCTTCTCTTGGTCCAAAAAAAGTTGTATGATCATGATAATGATAGTAATATTAACATTAACTGGAAGAGTGAGGAAGAGAAGGCTGAAAAGGAAGAAGTTGAAGATAAATTGATAGAGTTTTTATGGCCTTTTAGACGCTACGTCGGGGAGAAGCGGGCCAGCATGCAGGCAGACTGGCTAGCTAGCTAGCTAGCTAGCTAGCGTGTTATTACCCATCCCCTCCATGCAAAGCGGGAGGACGCGTTGCTGCCGTTCAGGACCTTCTCAGGAGTGTATTAGGGCCAAATTACCGCGCAGGATAGAGGTAGGTCAGCCTGAGTTGGTTGTGCGCATTTATTCGAAGTCGGTTCTTGCCGAGAAGCGATGCGACTTTGTTCAGTGCAACTCACTTTCCAGAAGATTCCGAGCTCTGAATATTCTTCTCTGCGATTCCACTGCTGAGGTGATGGCTACGATGTCCTCGAACGTGAGTCGAGTCATCTCTTCTTCAGATGGCCGCGGGATAGACTCGATCCGCGATTACGCGCTCGATGAGGTAATCGTAACACGGCGCAGCCATTAGGGAAGCCCGAATCCACATCGTTCTCCGGGGAACTCAGCGATCGCCGACTCACCCCGCCCTTCGACCCATAGATCGAGCTCGGTGCTCGGCCTCACCCACGCAATCCTATCCGCTCCAGAATAGGGAATGAATACTCAAACACTCAAAGATCTAACATGGAGAGAAAGGTATTCGATTTTTCAGTGAATATTTCCGCGTGCTAGTATTTCTTCATTCGTTATCAGCACGTGGGATACGGGCCTCTACGAAACGGAGGAGAGATGTCTAAAAGAGGAATGCAGCAGGGACGCTGTTGGAATCTTCGGTGAAATTTCGTCGTTGTTCAACGTCAATGGAATGCGCTTTCCGTTTGGATTGGTTCAGCAACTGCTTTTGCGCATGCTGTATCGGGTAAGGCAAGCGTGCAGGCTATCCACTAAGTCCGCGGACGAGGGCCGAACGAGGGAAAGAGAGAGAGAGAGAGAGAGAGAGAGAGAGGACGAAAGCAAGTGAATGGCGGTATATTCGTTTCTTCGGAGGCATTGCACGCCGCGCCGCCGCCGTGGATGAAACGGATGCCCTCTGCAGAGCAGACGCAAACTGTCGCAAAAGGGAGTCGCTTTCCAATAATCTCCTTCTCCTGGCTTAGAAGACGGACTCAATGAGAGAAAGTGCCGTCGTTTGCGTCAGATCTCGGCGAGAACAGCCACGGGGACTCGTTTCCTCTTCCTCGCAAAAAATCTCGAAGAAATACTGAATGTCTATCCCACTTCTTCTCCTTACGCCCAGTCCACCGTGAAAATCAAGCTTCTTATGCGAATGCATCATTTCTACCTGATGACTTTGATCTTCGCAACGAGCGAAGCTTGCCCGTCGGCTCTCCGGGCGGATAGATTTTCGGAGCAGCAGCAGTCTTCTTTTCCAAACTCATTCCTTCACCGGATTCAATAACTTAGCGAATTGGGAGCTGACGAAAAGAGCACCAGATTAGGTCCAGCTCAACTAGTCGTTCAGAGAAGCACGACCTCTCTGATGTCACAGTTGACAAAACGTGGGGATTCAGAAGTGCCATTGGCTGATTTATATACCAATGTTGACATATTTCTATAATAATCGCCTGCTCTGTTCGCAAGAAATCCTTATCTTCAGGGATAAGGCGGGGACTTGACTCATTATAGTAACCAAATTTGGGTTTATAAGATACTGTAGTTTCCAATAGATGGATTCATTTAGTAGGATGACTGAATGATTCGGGCCATGCAGCAGTGCCTCAATTTCAGTTCTTTTATTTTTACTCCGGAAAAATCGCAGGGTGCTGCAGTGAGCAGCTCGGAAACAGGAAAACAGGATGAGGATTCGATAGGCTATCTAGGAGAAGGATGGTGCGAGAAAAAGGCTTGCCTGAACGTCGTCCAGAGGAATCAGCGGTGGCTCGAGAGAGAGAGAGGAAGAGCATCAGCAGTGAGAAATAATTACGGCTGAAGAGCTCTCGTTCCCACGCCAAGGAAAAAGACGAGGAAGGAAGAAAGGAAATTAAATGCGTTAATCAATCTCGTCCGGATCACTTTATTAGTCTTGCACCACTCGAATTCCTATTACCTCCAGCTCGCGGTTCCTTGTGCTGAGTTTGCAGGCGTCGACGGTCGTCCGCATCGGTTCGACTCTCGAAGCGGAGCGAACAGACCGCAAACTCGGTTGCTCTTCCACACGAACTCTCGGAGCTCTTCCCCGATTTCGAATCGACAATGGTTTTCCGCGTGATTTTCCCCAAGCTTCTCCGTCATTGCGGCGACGTTTCCCATGTTCCAGAACGAAGCGATTCCGTCGTCGGACGGAACAAAGCGCTGAGCGAACTTGCCTCGCAAAAAACACCGTTCGTGTTTACTGCGGAATTCGTGTTGATATAAACGCGTCGTTGGTTGGCGGTTACGCGTCCATTTCCAGCAAATATATCCAAGGGGTCGAAAGCTTACGATTGAACACACCATATCGACGGGCTAAGCTGCATTAAAATGGCCGGGGCAAATATTTGGTCAGCGGAACAGAAATACGCTGAAATCGTCTTCCACATCACGCGTGGATTCTCCCCACAGTCTCATCGGAGTGACTCGGAGATGTCGAATCGGAATATTTATGAATGTCATTCACGACCGATGTCTTCTTCGAAAACCACCGAAACAGTGTCCAATTTGATACACAGGGATCACTCCAAGCGAATCGAAACTGCATCACGAAAATTCTTTCTCGACCTACTCCCAGACTCGCTACTCTTCTGTTGTTGCCGCTGCAGCGACACGAACAACGATGGCGCGGCGGCGCGCGGCAGCACCGAGTGCTTTCAATCCATCAAAATCGAACACCCGCGAGGAGCTTCGCTCCGATTTTTTTATTCTTCGTCAAGTTTCCACTGGCAGAAGGCCAAAGTCGATATTTTGTTTAACGAATTCGAATGCGAGGCAGTCTTGGACTTCGAGAACGGCACGATGTCAAACTCCTTCCAAGCGACCTTCAGAGAGGACAAAATGTCCGGGTGGTCAAGGCATGATTTATCTCGAGGTCTCAGACTTGATACGGCGGCCGTAGGGGGAAGGGGGAGGGGGGGAGCGGCTCGAGAACAGCAACAAGCTACTCGGAGACACCAAGAATCGTCGAAGGAACCACATCATTTTCAGGCTTGTCAACTTCGAGTTCAGAGCAGATTTTTTTCCATACTTCCGATCTCGAGGCCATTGGTGGCCGTGGTCGTTTGCGGGATCGTGGCCACGGTAAGTGAGCCGTCCGACCCCCGAGCGACCAACCACAGAGGGGTAATCAGCCGATAAGAACATAATGCCAAGTTAAGGCAAAGCGGCCAATAATAACCGTCCGGGCATCGTCAGCTTCCAATGGACGAGCACAAAGCCTCGCCATTACTGCACAAGCAACGAGATTCAATTACGTTTCCGCGATTTTTTCTTGCGGCCAGATAAATGTCTCCTCGTACACATCTACACATGATGAGATCCAACTGGTGGAGATGAGCGGAAAAGTTGTTTCCTCCAAAATCTCGCTCACCTTGCCGTCCGTCCTTGGCTGGCTGCGCTTCTCCCGTACGGAAGCTTATCCTCCTTCAATTGCCACAACAAATCCATTCTCGGACAGCGAGGGGAAGAGTTCCAAAAACTAACGGAAAAACCGACAGAGTTCGACATTCGGTAACGCTTCTACGATTCCATGATGGAATTTCGCGATTTGCAGCGCGTATCTTGAATCCAGCCATGGACCAATCCCTTCCCGGCTGATCCCAAGTCGGCAGCGTAGAGCTCAAGTGTTAATTTAAATGTCACGGAGTCGCTTGTTCGAAATCTCAATTCAAATCGAGCAGATCCGCTTGTCCGTCTCTTGAATGGGGGATACGATAGAACTGTAGAGCTACAATCCTGAAATAGACCACTTCCCACCAGCTACGCCCCCGTCGAGGCTGGCGGTGAACGGCGGACCCCACTATCGCTGGAAACATTTATCTGCGATAATGAAAATGTAGTCTCACTCTTATAAATGTGTTGCTGAGCGGCGCCCCCAGCTGCATACGAAGTCGGTTTTTTTCGTGTTGTCAACGAGTGAGTCGCGAGGCGACTTGGCTTGGCCAACTGAGTAGATCTAGATTTTCCGATGTAAGCAGCAGTCTGCTCTCCCGGCGACCTCACTGGACTCAGTCGGCTCGGGAACGAGTTGGCCAACGTTCGAAGTCGGAGGAAAACGTTGGGGTGCATCACCCGCTTGTGGGCCGCGATGACTTCGTAAGGCGTTTCCTGGGTGGCTCTGCGGGCTGGGTTGCTGTGTTCGTTGTCGTTCGATTCTCCCCCGCGTCGCACCTTGTTAGCACCTGTTCCGTCGGGTACGTGACTTGCACTCTCTTGCGTAATCACGCAGATTTCGCGCGGGGCTCGCCCGTTTGGGAAGCATCTCACATCGTTTTGGTATGTAAAGTTAAGGGGTGGGTATCCAATCGGATTTCGCTTCTTTCACGATCCTTTTTTTTGTTTCGAATATCTCGACGAGACGGAAATAACCAGATTTTTCGGTTGATTCCAGAGGACCTGGTTCGCCAATCCCAGGCAAAAAAGATCACGTCGAAAGCTTACAGCGGATTAAGCCGACTACAGCTCATTTGTGCGCAACGCCAACTCATGAAAGAGACAGTATCTAGTAGGATATAGCGAGAGAGAAAACCATAGGGAGTGTCTGCAGGCGGCAGGAATCGGTGGAGGCTATCGGTCTTTTTGCAGTGCAGCTTCATCCTGACCGTTTTTCGACTCAGAAACAACATTGGGGACGAAGCCGCCTGATGGATGTACTCGTCCGGTGATCCATCTCGTTCTGAGCATCTATTATAAATTAAATGTACCGATTGATCACGAACCAATCCAAGACAAAAGACTCATTTCCATGCACTTCCACAAAAGACGACATCGCTCTCGCTCACACACAGCTCCCGAACCCCGTCTTGCCTTCCCCCTCATCCGTTCTCCCGCTCACATTGTCTCCGAGAAGCTCCCAGGTTTTGGCGATCACATGGCCGCTTCAAGATGCAAGACCCAAGCCAAAGCCATTCCCCTATAGATTTGTCCCCCATTTGAAACTTGTGGCGCGAAAGCAAACTTGAGTAAATCGCACGCTTTTCGGATTCGGAATGAAATTGTGGTTTGCGCAGCTCACGGGCTGAGGCCGCTACCTCGCGTTCATAGCTCTTTGGGATGGATTTTCGAAGGCGGCCAGAACTCCTGTCAACGGGTAGAGAGATCCTAGAGGTCGCGTCGGAAGAGCACGACGCGTAGGTCACCGAAAAACGAGAGTGAGTTGGCCCGGTGTGCAGAGATCGAAAACGTTCTAAGAACGATGCGCATCGCGACAAACATTTTCCTGGATGGGAACAGCGCTTTGTGACAATCTCTTGTGCAGAATGTTTGTCGTTTTTTGTTGCGTCGTTCGCATCGCCTCGACTCTTTGCTCGTTAATTCTCCGTGGCCACGCTTGTCAGGATAGGGTGTTTACTTTTGCGCGATTCTGTCTCGTCCTGTTTTTCAGATCATTCGCTGGCTGTGGTTTCCTTCTTCCGTTTTGTTTCTCCCGAGACGCGGTCTACGACCCACCAGGGAACGATTCTCTTCATTTGAATTCGGAGCCCCTACCCCGTTTTGCCAGTTTGCTCCGCGAGGTGCGCTTCCCTTCCAAGGCTCGTTCCTTTTTTTTCGTATCTAGCGAGGATTTGAAAGCTCTTCTCGGGAGCCAGGCAGATACAAATCGAGAGCGAGATGAGTCTACCTCCACTTGATTATTTCGCGGCGCCCTGCTGCGGATTTTTCCCGTTCAGTATGATCAAGCTAATTGAACCGTTTCACCACAACTCACTGTCTCCGGGACATTTCGGAGCTAGTTCCGACGTGCTCTCGAATATCTCACCCCCTTGGTACATTGCTCATCGTTGCAAAATAATCCCTGGCAGCATTTATGATGTTTTCCCTTGGCTCAACTTCTCCCGCTCACCATAAGGGGCGCACGAGAGGAAACCAGCTCACGCCCGGCTTCAAACAAGAAGCACAAAAGAGTGCGACCGCACGACAATCCGATGCAAGCATTTCAAGCTCCAGAGCTTTTTGCTCGCAAAGCCCTCGACCAGCGTTACCGGTCAATGAAGTCCCACGTGGAAAAAGCTCTTCCGGATAAGTTCTGAGCTGCTCGCGAATATTTTCTGGGCTCAATTCTTATCATGATCTGATCATGACCCTGATACCGAAGAATCTGTTTATAACTCCCTAAACTCTCGTTGAAGTCATCTTACCAAAGCATTTGGAACGAGAGCTTTGATTGAACGATCACGGAACGTTGTACATACGAGCTAGTCAAGACTCCTCAACGACGAAGTTTCGATTCCCTCAGCCCTTTTAGTATCTCTCCGGTTCCGGATAGAAGAACAGTTCGCTGGAGTCCATACAGGTGTTCACTAATGCAAAACGCGCCGTGGAATCGCGGCCGAAGTCGTCAAGACCAGTTGAGAGCTTTGAAAGAACGTTGGAGTCTAGCTCGTTTCAGTGCTCCGCGTACACCAGGGTGGGTTCTCACGATGATCTCATCGATTTGAAACCGTCCACGCATCTTTAGCATGACATAGCACGGATGGATCGCAGTATGAATTGATTACAAATATTCCAATGAACAAAGTTTCGATCATCAGTAACAGTCGACGACTTGTTTCAGAAAAACCTTCCAGACATTTGATCCAGAGAAATCTTCTCGCTCGACAGCGAGGGCAGATGAGAAGTTTCAACGATCTGAATATCCTACGAAATCCGCAACTTCTCTGCTTCTATCGAGAACCTACGTTCAAGCCCCACCTTTGACGGGAAACAAGTCACTCGTAAGTTCGGCGAAATTCCATCCTAACGCAAACCTGGTCCTTCCGTCACGGAATCATTTTCAGAAGTTCTTTCCAGACCGAGTTCTCGAATTTCGAATCGAAAGTGGTGACGTCAAGAAGCATTTCGAGGGACTTCGCTCGAGGATCCCCAGCAAGTTATCCCTCGCACGATGCTGATTTACTCAACTTGCGGCAAACGACGAAGATGCGAACATCGCGACCTTCTCTGACAGACCATGTTTCTACCCAACGATCTAAAATTTCCAATGTCATGGCAAAGTTCGAGCAGCAGCTGGCTCTGAAAAATGTCCTTGGTGACAACCCGACTGCTTTGTCATCGGGCTCCTCGAGATCGACAAAAAATGAGCCAGAAGCGGAATTAGGCCGAGGAATGACACGCACTTGTTCTCTCGGGGCGAGGAACGTAGGTGTGGAGCTCCGAGAGCGAGGAGAAAGCGAAGATTGTACCGAGTTCCGATCTCATCATTCTCGCGCCAATAACTTTGTCGTGAACTCATCCGGCGATCTTCCGCAGGGCGAAACGGGAGCGAACGATTTCGTTGATGTTGAAGAAATCCACCAAATAGCCAAAAGTCTCGCAGAATCGATGATTGAACAAGGAGACTCGAAGTTTGAGCAGATTCCAAAACAACCGAAGTCTGTCAATACAGAGGTAGCCGCTTCCAGAGAGGCCAACCTCATAGACTTCGGAGTCGGACCGTCCGCGAGTTCGCTCAAAGCTGAAAGAGGCTTCCTGGGGGTCTCGGTGGAAGGTTCTTCCAGAGCTCGATCAGGCTCGCTAGACTCCCGGAATCGGCACCGGACGGAGTGCAGCTCGTCAGAAACTGATCCCTCGTTAGAAGTTCTTTCGGTTCCCGCGGACATCTCAGACTCTCTTCAACCGTCCTTACGTCGCAACTTTGATTCCTCGCCGATTCTCGTCAGCTTCGGAACTAATTATGGAACAATGCAAGTTCCGAGACGCGGCGGAAATTTCTCCAGGGAGACTTCTAGTTCACAGTCGAATACTGTGTCAGACATATTTTTGGAAGTTGCACCTTCAAGCCTATCACTCCCACCGTGTTCATAGGAGGTGGACGGAAGAGGATTGAAGCGTCAAAAGGGACGTTTCCAGGGATGGCGAGAGATGCAAATTGACTAGTCCACGCTTTTCATTCGCTCACTCTGGCTTCGCACTTAACGCATGATGAATGGAGCCGCTGGCGAAAATGTTGCGGCAAGAGAAAATGAGGTCGCGAACGAGGCCGCAAACTCTCAAGGTGGCCTTCAACTCAGATTAGAAGCGGTGCTTATTAATACAGATATATGTTGTCTCTAGAGACGACGCCGGCAAGCAACACAAATTCTCAATTTCGCCTTTCCCCAAAGCAATGAATTATTAAGTAGTCTTCCTTCAGCCCACAGAGGCCTAACTATAATGAGATTGCGCTATGAATTCTCAACAAGGTTTCTTGCGTGAAACTTCACAGTCACGCGGACACACGGGCTCCGTTTCTCTCTTTCTCTCTCGGAAGAAATCCCGAGTGCCAAAAGTCTTTGTGATAATTCGGCACTTCGAGCCATCTGTTTACGCCCAATGACACGCAAGTCACGTGAATGTTTGTCGCTCCCCGAAACCGGGATGTTTGTCGCGTTGCCTGTGAATGGTTGTGCCTGTGAATCCCACGCCGCGAATAGGTTTTGATGCATTTCCAATTTCCCTTTTTTCTGCTGCTCTTCTACCGCTCGAAAACTTGGTCTCAATGGCCTGTCATCGGCAGATCACCAGCGTTTGACACCTTCGCTCTCTCTCTCTCCATGAGATGGCAACGCTTTGAATGGGTGGATCCTTAAATTGTATGAGTCTGTCTATTCTTGGAATATGGCTCAAAAGTTGACGGAACGGCCTTGCTTTGAGGAAAACTTTTTCAGTCTGCATCAAAAGCTTGAAACCACGCGATTAGAGCCGCTAAAGACCGCTCCACACGCTTGATGTCATCAGATAAAGTTTGGTTTCTAGTGCAGTCTATCCTGAATTGATAAAAGCGATCAAAGAACCATCAAGATGTTTCCAAACAAATATCTCTTGACACGGCTTTCTCCAGACGCTCCAGTTTCAGAAAATGGCTCGCGTAAAATGTGAAGCCGAAGCATCCGTCTGCAAAATCACCGCCGAAGTAAGAAGAGCTTGAAAAGGTCTTCGGAGTGACCGCGCGGACCGAAGAGTATATAGATGATTCGTTGTTCGATACGAGAACGGTGTTTGTGGTATATCTCCAGAGAATCGTCGGAATCGGAAATCGTCGGTCTCGGCGTTTTAACACGATTTAATGTTCCGGCCTCGCACTCTGGTCACGTATCGAAGATATTCATTTGTAATAATCACCTTTGCCTCCGAATTCATTCCCACCAAAAATAACTTCCGAAGTATCTCTACTCGAAATCGACGCAACAGGGGCGAAGTGATTCCTTTTTTGGGACAGCGCGGCCTTAGCTCGAATGACGAACCCAACCACGCGTGGCACTACGGAGCCCTAACACAATTATCTCCAAGCTAGATGAAGCGTTTTAAATTCTAAACTCCACACCAACCAACGAGCTGAGCAGCCGAGCGAGCGAGCAAGCGACCGGCATAATCTTATTGAGATGACAGACTCTTGATTTGAGAGCCAGTGAAAATCGTAATGGTATTATGTCTGCCGCAGTTCAATGAAATCCTCGTTCGCGCCGGTCCATGCACCCAAGAGCGTGCATCACGTGTCTGGTGCGCTTTGATAGACCAGCACAATGCTCTTTCGAAGACAAATCCGATCCTTGAATGGCGAGCTCGAAAATCTCAGACTTTTGACTTAAACTCTCAGCATGCTGGATTCGCAGACAGGATTCAGTATTCCAGGATTCTAAATGCTGCAGCTCTGGATGACGGGAACGAAATCGAACGGGATCAATATTCCGGACTGCGCCGACAGAAGGGGAAGACATCAACTTGGAGCTTTTCGTCCGAAGTTCCCCGCGAGATGAGAAGGTTTTCCTGAATCAGTCGCATCCGAAGTTCCATGAATTTCTCTCACGTCAGTTGGAACGGGTGGAAGCCCGTGACCTGGGAATCTTTACGGCCACTCTTAATGGCACCGCAGAGAGCGCTTAGTCTCAGGCCTCATGTTAGATTGTCGAAGAATTCGCTCGCTTGATTCGTCGATGGTTGTTATCAATCGAAAGAAAACGCTTGCAGAAGATATCTCAGATCTCTGAGAGAAGTGGAGATTCATTCAATTCTGAGCAAGAATACGCGGCCGCTTTCTCTGATGATACCTTGCTGTTTTTGCTTTCGAGACAGGCATGAGTATCTCGACGGAGGGCAGAGCATCTCCTCTGGTCAAGTTGAACTTCTCGGATGTTATGACCAACGCCTTCTTGAGAGTTTTCTCTTTGATGCTCCTGCGTGAGGCTTTTGCTTTCGGCGGCGGTTGCCATCGAAGCAGCTCCTTGTGGTGTGCGCGGGGTGTAAATATGAAGCAAGCTTCGTCGCTCTTCGTCCACTTGGTTTGTTTATGGGGGCAAGAAAGAGCGAGGGGACGAGGACGCCGCAGACGACAGTTTGTGACTTTATGTTTGTGGCCATCTGGGGAGCACGAGAGGGGGAGGCAGGGGGAACGAACCGAAAGAAGAGCAACCAGACTCCGGGAATGAAGTGTAGGGCAAGCAGGGCAACGGAGGCCAATGACAGCCAAGTGGAGAGCGCACTAAAATTTCATACCTCTCATTCATAGCTAACCGCGTCGTTGAAAGCGAACGCATCACGGAACACGAAGACGCTCGTCCACCTGAAGCGGGATTGGGGTCAGTGGCCGTAAACCCCATGTCAACAAACTGACGGAAGATGTTTCTCTCTTTGAATACCTCGCCTCGCGAGACTGATTCGAGCCAGCAATGGATTCTGGCCTGCTTCGGCGTACGAAGCGCGAAACCTAGGGTTCGAAAAATGTTTCCCGATTCTGGGGCTCCTCTGTTCGCCCATAGTTCCTAGAGGGAACACGGGCACGAGGGGAGGATATGGGTCTCCATACCGTCATGGTACGGTCTTGCATCTGTTTCTTTGTTTTGCTGACAGCTCGACTCGCTCTTACTCGAGTTTATATTGGCTTAGGTATGAGTCGTGCTTGCCCTCTGGTTGTCCAAGGGCTTGCCTCGCCATGCTCGTGCCATCTTCTCACTCGCCGCTACCAAGCGTCCTGCGAGTCGTTCTGCCTACCGCTCGTTCGTCTCATCGCAAACAGCCCGAAGCTCTGGTGACTCTGTAGACTGTGTCAATAGGAGTTAATTGAATTCTCTCCTCGATGATACCCTGAGCCCGTTGGTCTTCGACAACCACGAAGACTTGCGCGACTCATTAGGCCTGCGTTGGCATCGACGCTCGGCGCCCCTGTTCTGACCGCAACAATTTTGTCTCGTGTTGAGCGCTCCCGCTGCCGAAAGCCGACATGTCTACTTTTGAGTTGCAGTAACCAGCATCTCGAGTAGGCCGCAGTTGGTGTGAGTTGGCCAAAGCGAAGTGGGAGGAAGAAGGAAGAAACGAAGAAACGCCAGCTGTTGATACTTTAACGGATTTCTGTTCGAAGAGGAGAGAGTCAAAGATGTCAAGGAGATCCAAAAGTCGACCGGGATGCCCTCGCTAGTTTCACCACGTCCTCCTGGCGTCTCTTGTCAAGTTCTCTTCGCTTGTCGTTGCTGGCAGCGGAGTCTGAGTGCAAAGTGGAAGGTGCAATCGTGACCTTCATCAAATACCCGTTTCCAAAACAAACCTTGTTACTCGACACAGCAGGGCACTTAACGCTTTTTAATCACGTCAAACTTTCCGCTCGCGAGCTACTTACCTTGAACCGTGCCATCTTTCCGATCGTTCACGCTACACGATTGCTTCGAAAATACTCGAAGAGACGAACGTCGCGAAAAGTTTCAGAATCCTCTGCGTACACTGCACATGGTCCCATATCGGATCAAACCAGAACCTTTTGTGCGATCGATATGACTTCCACCATTTACGACTTCGGTGAGGCGCCGGCCGGTCATCACAGTGATGATCGTCACGAGTGGGAATTCAAAAATCTTTGATTTTGTAGATTCAGAGGTTTCGGCGTTTTGGCATTTGGCACAATAATGTCCAATCGTGGGAGAGTGCACGAACAGGAGGGATCTCATCGGCCATTTCATCCTTCCGCCGTGCCCTGTTTCTCAACTTGATAGTATTTCGCATTCATCGTCGCCGCTTTTCGAGCGATTCCCACGAAATGGAATCAAGGACGTCTGATCAAATCTGGCGCCATTCTTTTGAGCACCGCGACCGGAACGAAATCCGAGACTTTTCGGTCTCTTTTTGCCCATTACGTTAACGTGAAATACACTCATCCCGAATCGCTTCGCGTTCTACTTTAGGTTACGGAGAGGATAAGAATCTGCTGACCCTAACTCGCGCCTTGGTCAACCTCAGGTAGCAGACGGTCTGAAAGTCGATCCTCGACATATGAACTCGACGTTCCCTATGAGATTCACGCTCATCGAACCTAATAGACCACCCATCTCGGCTAGCTAACAGCGCACAGAGGCTTTTGGAGCGTTGGTGGTCCGAACTCGTCGAGTTCACGCAGTTCCGCGAGATCCACGTGGTCGTATGCCCTTTCCCTGTTTGGAAAAGCTTCCCTTCCTCTCGCGTGGCCGGACGCATAAAGGCGGGCCCTCACCGAAGAGGCTTCATTCGGCCGAGGACGAAGGACGGCCTTGCTTCAGGTGAGGGCCAAGGAGGGTGGCTCTAAGTCGGCAGCAGCCAGCCTCCAATCAACAGCCGGTAAACAACGCCAAGAACCGAACTCTACGTTGTCGACTGCGAGGCACTGACTGAAATTGAAGTACGTGCATCGAATGCTCGTTGAGCGACGCCCGTTGTGATTGCACGGCTCGAAGTACACTGATTAGAAATAGTCCTTCACAATCCTCGGAACTTCTATAGTTTAACAATGGAGAGCACTCCTCTGTTTCTCGATATTCACGGCTTGTTTCACGCTCTCTTGAGTGAGGGTCCACCCGACGGCTCTTCTCGAAACATCCGTCAATTCTCTCGTCTCCAATTGTTCTTCCAGCGTCTATATTCATCGCCCCCTCGAGCCCTAGCCTTTCTCGGCGAAGTTGCGTCATGTGAGTTCCTCGTGGACCTTGAACTCTGCACAACCACAAAAACGCAGGAAAAAACGAAAGAAAGCTAGAGCTCCTAATTGATTAGAAACTGGAGCCTTCTCCCTCCTAAATCGCACCGGGTTTTTCGAGTGGATTTGGGTTCCCTGCTCCTCGAGAGCACCTCGAGGGTTTCTCGAGCTGTGCATTTCCTGATTTGCTGATCCGGAATCGCACGGAGTCAGCATGCTCGTCGTGTTGATCCCGTTACTGTTGTTGGAATATGGCTGAAATCTCTCGAAAACCCCATTTGCCTGAGGCTATCCATCCACAAGTGACCAGTAGCCGCCGCCACCACCACCACGAAAGCCTCGGACGCGATAGTGACGACCCGTAAAGCCATCAGACCCACATCTGATGGCGCCGCTGGCCATCTCGCATATTGTCGAGTCCGATCCCTCCTTCGCCCCTCCTGGTCCTGCTCTGCCGAAACGTTCTCCTTTTGGTTGGTTCTAAGGCCAAGCGTTCCGCGCATCTTCTCGCTAACCATGCCGCGAGGATGGCAAGGGCGAGCCAGCTGTAGCCAAATATGCGATCAATCTTAGGCTTCGTCTCTTTGCTGTGACGCCACTGACGACTGGCTCGCTGACTTGCGTTTGCTTCTTTTGCGATGCTCGCCTGACCGACCGGCCGGCCGTCAGTGATGAGAAGTGCCAATGTCTTTCAGAGCGATCTCTTTCATCTATCCTAAGAAGCGAATTTGTGGTCCAACAGCTGGTGGAAAGAATCGACGCTGGCTGTTTGGTTGCCTCATGCGAGGGGAAGGAAGGGGAACAGCTGACCGTCGCGTCGTCAAGCAGAGATCTTCGGATGGAAGTGATGAAAGTCTACGAACAGAAGACCGAAAATAGCCGTTGTCATCGAATTTTCCCAAACGCAAAGGACAAAAAGCATGCGGGCCATTTGCAACCAAAGTGAACACCCGTGACTCTACGCTCTCAGATGCCATGCTTCCCCTGCGGTGCCATTCGAGCGATCCCTCAGAATATTGACTGTCGGGCACGCGTGAAACAAAGGAAGAGATCGAGAATCTGTAAATCGAGTTCTTCATTGGTAAGGAAACAGTCCCAATTCTTCAAACGTTGCAGGAGCCTACTTTGTGGCGAACAAAATAATCACCTCTGAGCGAAAACGTCAAAAACTCCGATGGGTCTGCGCCGAGCAGGCGAATTGGTTCGCACGTAGAAATGAATCCACGGTCTCTCGGTGCGTAGGATCGACCAAATGAGGCTTCGAATTTTTATGCAGAGAACGTTCTTTGCCCCATTGTCCAACATCGGATGGAGGGGTCTGACGGCTTGACCTACTCGCACCCTTGCAATAGACTAACAAACCTGCCAATGAAGAATTAATTTCCGCTGCTCTCCGCGGAATCGTCCCCACCGCCACTGTCGTCATCACTGGCTCGCAATCAAGCGGCTCAAAGAAAAAGCGTTTCAACGCAGCCAGCGTGAGGCCCGGACGGAGCCAAACGCCCCGGAATCGGTGGAACTTCGAGGTTTGTTGGTGGGACGAGAGCATGAAAGTAGATCGGAATGAAGGAAAAGCTGGAAGTTCGATTTGAGGCGCCTCGAAAGAAAACCTCCGATGCTCTCTTTGAATATATATACATAGTTTATTTATTCCGTAGTGATATTTACACTTAGATCCAAATGGTGAAATCGATATATGTAGTTTTATCTTGGGTGTAATTACAACGAATACAAAACCAATGACGGGCGTCAGGCGACCCATTCTCCTTTGAAATTCTCGAAAATGAAAAGACGGGAAACAGAAGGGAAACTGAAGACGACAAGGACATGGTGAAAATGGGACGAGATGCAGCGAGCGACATAGTCGAGCCATGATATACCATTAACAACGCGATGAACTCGTGCCTTGCTTGCTTGTTCGCGGGCTGTCTGCTTCGGTGGTGAAGACACCTCCACCATCAGATCAGCGAGCCGTCATGGCAATTCTTCCTGGCCCGTTGCCGAGTTTAGCCTCGAAACGCCGCCGCGGTCTGTTACGGTTGTTGGTCGTCCAGCCGGCCGCTTGCGTGGTCGCGGTTAACCCTGGGACTCTGATCACGTCGGCAGCCATTTGTCCAAATGGTAGCTGGAACCACCTCGTCGACCCCCGAGCGAGCGAGCGAGCGACCGACCGACCGACCTCCGGTTACAACATCGGAGGAAAAAAATTGAAAACAAAAAAAGAGAATGGCTTGAGTCAACACTGATGCTAGGACAATGACGACGAAACGGTAATCCAGCGGTTTTCATAAACATACTTGTATCGATTGGAGTTGGATGACATCAGTCATCGCGCAGACGAATACAGTGTGATGATACAAAACTAAATTTCTTCAAAGAAGTGCTAACCACAGACGAGCCATCGCCGCATCCGCTTTGAGGTGTTCGCTGATGACGATTACTACTTCGAACGTTCCTTTCGCGTTGCCGAACTCCATCGACCCCAGTCATCGTCGAGAACATAGGCGGAATCGAAGACGACGGCCGCTGTGGATCAACTTGAGCAGTCTCGGTGCCACTCCTTACTCAGTTAGGAACAACTTCGAAGTGCCATCGAAGTCACGACATTTACATCACCAAGAATTCCCCACATTTTTGCGATCGAGAGGGCGGATCAGCGAGGGTTAGACACATGCAAGGTGACTCCTCCAGCCAGCCGTAAATCGTCATTCCACTATGACGTCCATCCTTCCGCCAATGACTCACGACGGTAGAACAAACACTGGCCGTTTTTTCCCCAAAATTGATATTTTCTCTCCCTTGACGTCCTTGCAGTCGACGAAGACAAGCATATCGAACGTTTCATTCCGCGTTCAGTCATTCACGGATTCGGTCAACGATCGAATTACGACTCTATGTGCTGAAGGAGTCCGACTTTGTTGCATGTCCACTCACAATACTTCGCATCGCGTCCCTCAAACTGCTCGGTCTCTGGATTATCGACTCGTACCTAAGAATTGGCTATAGTTTCTCTCACGCATTGTACAGTGATGATACTCGCTCTCCGAATTTTCTCGTGGTTCTGCGTTTTGCGTCACCTTCCAGGCGAACGATCGCCCACAACGCGCATTGACATGGGGTGAAGATCCTCCTTCACGAATACAAAGCAATTTACAAGACACTTAACGTCGCCGATTCCGCTGGATTGACGAATACTGAGAAGATACCGGTGAGGCGGAGAAATTTCGGTCTCACTCCGGGACCGCACTCGAGCAAAGATGAGACTCGCATTCTTTCGTTCTGTAGCACCTATTAAAGCTTCCGAAAACGCCTGTGGTCTCTTCCGCCTGATCAGTCGTCACGTCACTTATGGAAAGATGACCGCCGACGCTATCCTCACGTAAATGCAACGACTCTGATAAACCTGCTCGATGTAACCAAAGATTCCATTAAGGTAGAACGATCTCTATCAGTTGTTCGTACATACAGGCCACTATACAATGCTTCTTCTGTCCGTTCCGACTTGGAGGATGTCTGTTAGCCGTTCTGAATGAGCAGTCTGAACCGAAGTGTATTGATTCCGAAGGTGTTTGGAGAGTACAGATGAGAAGAGAGAGTTGAATCGGCGCCTGAGGAGAATTTAAACTACTGCGAGTGAAGTGTTGAGGCCAACAGACGGCGTTTTTGGAGTCCTCTGTCGGTCGTGCAAGCTCTCATTTGCCCTTTTACGATGACACAATATCGATCAGAGCTTCAGCAAGAGGCATGGAACGAAGGTGAGGATGGATATCAACGTCGTCAGCTCGATGAGATTCCACTTGCCCAAAGGCAAGGCAGCGGAAATGTTATACCCCGCTGAAAAGAAGAGGGAAAGTTCGCAAATCATTCAAATCCAGCGTCGTCAATGCTCATGGCTAAAGAATCGCGGAGGCATACTCACAGTTGATCCTCTCGTTCGGGGAGTAGATTTCATTGATTGAATTGTCGGTGGCCGAGTTGAATACGTAATTGGGTTGCTTGGTGCGCTCTGAAAAAAAAGTGTTGGTAGAAACGAGCCAAATTAGCAAATTAGAAAACTCCAAGCGTCACAACTCAGAATCATCCCCGTGCTCAAGTTGTCCACCAAGGTCGTTGTCGCAGACTTAGTCGCCCACAGACGAGCGAGCAAACCACTCACTCAGTCGTCACTTTATTCGCTCGTTCGTTTCCTCGTCCGTCCGCCTGAGCGACCGACGGCAGACTCGGCGACAAACGGACAGAAAAAACGGAGCAGCAGACGGAGCAGGAATCCTCGCTCGCTATGCCGCCGCACGTCGGCTAGCCTTGCTCCTCATAACTCATATGCGCGGCCACGGGAAGCTCCGAAGCGGGGATAATCCTGCTCAAATGTACCCAGCTACCGCTTTTTTGCTAAATGCTTGCTCGCTTGCTGTCTAGCTGTTTTCTGACTGAGGCACCTTCTCCATTTGGTTCTCAGGCGAGTAAAACAACTTGACTCTGCCCACGATTCACCGAAACTTTCGACAAAAATGGAATTCGTCGAAGTTCTCTCTATCGTCACTTAGAGGACCTTTCTAGAGGAAAGTCCGTCAATAGACTCGGACCCAGCGCTTGGGCTCCGATCCCGCGATCGAGACAGTGGGTCCCCAGGTCAATGTGCCCGCACCGCAAGCGGCTCATTCGAGCGCATTTCAAGTTTTGGGCCACGACCCCTACGCAGATTTACCTTGAGTGACCTTGGTGCGCGTCTTGTTTCTCGGAGCATGAGTTTTTCCAGGTCTGCTGGTGTATTTCGGTCTCTGCGTCGTTGTCGTCGTCGGTGCAACTTCTGCAATGTTGAACAAAAGCCTGCCAGGACCGAATTGAGGGACAACATCAGGAGAAGGCCGGATTCTCCTCAGCACGTGTTGCTCGACTAGAATCTAGTCTACTGATTACGTGATTCAGGATCGAGCGTGCAAACCAAGAGCAACCAATCATCAGGATTGGTCTGAACATGCGATCGTCTCCGACGAAGGCATGTTCATGGATTTTTCGTTCCCCGGAGGAAGGGTTTGAGGCAGTCGACGAAAAGTAGCATTCTCCGGAGGACGCTGCCAGTGCAGAATTGAAAACTACCGGAACCGCGTCGCTGATAGACCGAAAACAAAGAAGAACACCTTCGAAACAGATGCATAAGCTCTGCCGTTGGTCTCGAGAACTAACTTCATTAGCCGCGTCCATTCATGCGACCTCCTTTTGAATTCGAGACTTGGACAGCCAGCCAGACTGAATGAATGAATGAATGAATGAATGGATGGATGGAGGCATGGAGAGATGAATTCTCAATTGTCTCATGCCGCGACCGTCGCACGGAGAGATGAACGAGGGAAATAAGGTAGGTAGGAAGGAAGGATGGGATGGTGACTGCTTTCAACGAAATGCTGCAGCAACTCTTCGCTCGAGATGCGCTTGTGCAGAGGCAAGCGATTGCGAATCGTGACGGACAGGGTTGACGAGTGGGGCAAGCGAACTTCACCTCACTTATCAAAGGGCGCATAACCATGCTGGACAACATCCACGATAACGACAATGATAGGTTCACTGATCTACTGATGATGGCATCGCAACGAATCGAAAACACGATACGTTCAAGACAGTGGTTGGAAATGCGGTGGATCGAATCAAACTCGACTCATGAGCAACAGAGTTCCCTACCGCTGTCTATTGATGAATGAAAACCATGAACTTGGTTCGGGCTAACTTACCGAAAACTTTGACGGTGCCTTCGGTTTCTCCGAGGGAGTTCTTGGCAAGACAGTGATACTCGCCAAAATCCTCCGGTTCAACACCTTTGATGTCGAGAGTTATTGCGTGCTTATAGGCGCCCAACTGTTGCACCTCCTCAACGAACCGAGACCCATTCTTCAAGGGATCCCCGTTCCGCGTCCAATAAGCGTTCCCGCGAGGATGAGCTTCAAGGTTGCATTTCATACGAACGTTGGAGCCAACGCTTTTCCCGAGCAGCTGATCCGTAAGCCAAATCATGGGAGGAACTGAAACAATTCAATGCGTTACAATCTCTACTCCTCTAACACCAGCGTCTCTGCCGACTGTTCCCTTCGCCTCCCATCTGCAGGCATGCTTTATCTGGTCGGAGTTTGTCACCATTGTCTCACGAAGGTCTGTCCATGTGTTGATCCTCATCTGTCAACGCAATATCTTGCGCTCGTCCAAATCCCTGTCGATGTCAGTCGAGCTCAACAGTCTATGTCTACTACAGCAAGTTCGAGACAAGCTACGCTGTCGTATCTCGACGGCGACACGATTCGAAAGCTACGGTGAGATGTGTAGTAGAGTATGTGAGAAAGACAGCGGCGAAGACGGCCCGTAGGCCTAAATGGATTCGCGCGGAGAGATCGCAGACAACTCCGCAATCAAGGTAATGTCACAATTACCCTTATCGTTACAAAGAATGAGAGCTGGTGGAGGACGCAAGGAGCGTTTCTTATGGCGTCCGAGGAAACAAGCGGACAACTACAACCAACAAGCTCGGCGAACATGACAAAGGGCCGAGGACACCCTCTCACAACAGCGCCCAGACACCCACGCTCCCAAACAAACACCTGAACTCGGCGCACAGACATACAATCGAACGGACCGGCAGATACTCCAACACTTACGGCGCGCCTCCCCAACCTGATCAAGTACCGGATGTTTGGTCTACAGCAGTCGGCGAGACAACAGATCTCTTATTGCAGTCGACGAGAGAAGGTGAATGAGTCCACTAACATCGTTGAGCTTCAGCCAAAAGCTCCGATTGCTTGCCGAAATTCATGTGAGGGAAAGCGTCTGACAATGAGTGAAAGTCGCGAGTCGCGAGGAAGAACTAAAAGTGAATCCTCAAGCCTCAGAAAGCATGAGCTCGATGGAATCTTGAAATCAAAGTTGTGGAGGTGATCGTGAATGCATTCACCGACCAGCATGTCAAAAATGGAGAAATCGGAGCTGAAGGAGGCCTACTGAGCCATGAACTAGGGTAGTAAGCGAAACTTTGAGAGTTGGGTTCATTTGGTACTCACATTGTACGTCGAGTTTGATCCGCTTGCTCACCGACGGTTGGATGGTATTCTGAGCGATGCAGAGGTACGCACCCATATGAAGCCGAGATACTTTGGTGATATTCAGCCACGGTCCTTTTACGGTACCCGCTGTGGACGGATTGAACGTGATAGTTAGATCCAGTGCATTCAGGAATCGATTCATTGCACCGGTAACAGAAGACCTCGAACTGCCAATCGTTCGGACCAATTGAGACGGCGAGCTACTTTTCGCGTGATTTCAATAAAATTCAGGCAGACATAAGCGCAAAGATTGATGAGCTAGTTCTACGTTTGGTCGCCTCGGGGGCGTAGCCATCCAGATCGGTTCCGACAACTTCCATCATATCGTGGAAACTTCCAGGTTCTAGGGAGAAGTGATCCTTTTCGACTCCGAAAAGCTTCCTGAGCGATATGAACATCGACGTATTCCGATACATTACGATTTTGCCTCAGATTTCCTCGTGGACAAGCCGCCGAATTCTTCAGCCAAGTTTCTGGAGTGATGAAACCTCGACAATATCCTCTTCCAAGAGACCCGGCGTCGCCCGACAACGTGTTTTGAGTCATGTGCGAAGAACGGAAGACGTTCAAAAATATAAGTCCCTCAGAACAGCTTTCCGAAGCTATCATACTTTGAATCTTCTCTCTTCTCGGCCATACCCCAAATCTAATATAGCCCGCCGGGAAGAACGAAGAGCAAATCAAGAAAAAGAGAAAACTGATCGAAGGCGTCACGTTCATATCATCGACGCCTTCATACCATTCGGTCTTCACTCAATAGCGGCGAGGGAGTGAGGCCTCAGAATGACCGCCCCCGCAATAAAGTCTCTCGTGTATAAATCTGTTGACCACTGTTTACTTTCAGTGCTAGGCCGCGGCCCGTTGTCCGGGACCAGAACTCTTTCCGTCGAAACCTCAAAAAAACTCTACACCATTTCGCTGCAACTCTTCAGTTCCAAACAGAACTTTGAAAAACCAAAGGGAGCGCAACATCTACTTGGAGTGCGCCGCACCGAACCCGAGGCATCCGCGCTGTTTACGATTCCGAAAAATGCTTTGTGATACGGAAGCAATATCGAGATTCTTGCACATCATCAAACGTCGTTCACGGAGAGCGTAATTGACCACAACGGAGGCCGCGAACGATATACGTTGTCATTTTATGCCCCGCTGCCTCACAATCTGTGTAGCTCGGGCGAGGCTTGTCCGGCATGACTGGAGCGAGCGCAACCATGGCATCATAATGCGCAATGGCCTTCTCCATAGCTAGACAGCACGGAGCTCAGAGAAATCGGTCCGAGAAATTTCGAAGAAATCGATATGAAGTATGTAATTAGAGTCAGCGATTCTGGTCGATTACTCACTTTTGTATTCGTCAATCTGGATGTCCTGCAAGTCTTCGCGACGCCATTGCACCGTAGGTTCAGGAGTTCCTGTCGCAGCACAGTACAGCGAGACATCTGAGCCCTCTTTGACCTCGGTGTCCGAGCTCGTGAGATCCTCCTTGATCGAAGGTGGCACTAAAAACAACAATCAGAAAAACGGACGATTGAGCATTTCATCAATCATTCGACCTATTCGTGCTTCTTGAGAGTTTCCTCCTCCGACGACGACGACGACGGGAGTTCCCCGAGGTGTGAATACGCACGCGCACCAGAGTGACCTCTCTGACAATCCGCTCCATACATCATCTCGGATGGGAATTAATCTCAAAAGCGGCACGAGCCAGGTTGCGTCCCCTGTGGGTTCGTCTGAGCGGCCGGCCGTTGGTGGTGGATCCGAAGATCTTTTTCATAGCGGCGGCAAATAGCTGCTGCTGCTGCTGCTGCGTTCGTTCCTTGTGGAAACTGCCAAGCGCATCCGACGAGCGGACGAACGAACGACATGAGACGGGTAACGCCTCCCCTCGACAGAAGGCTCCTTAGGAAGAAGAGCGCGCTTCCCGACGGCAAATGACCGCATAGAAAAAGAGAGACCGCCATGCAGCGAATCTTCCGTGGCTGGCTGGCTGGCTTGCTTACCAACCAGTCAAGCAACCTACCAACGAGCTAGTCAGTCAGGAGGGGAGGAGAAAGACAGCGAGAGCCAGACGTACGCGCACTAGTTTAAATATTGGTTGCTGCGAGCCGCACGACAGAACCAGCGGTTGGGAATTTGCATAGAAATTATGTTGTTTGTGGAAAAGACGGAGAAAACGCCGCCGCCGCCGTCGCTGCTGCTTTTGCTGCCACCGATCCGGCCGCCGCGGGAGTCGAGAAAGAGAAAACGCTTCTTATAAATCCAGAGAGATCCTGGTTTTCCTCCCCAGGCGTCGTCTTCGTTTTCCTTCCCCTACTTCGGTAGCGGCGCCGACAGAGAAGTCGTCGGTCGGTCGCTTGCTAGACCGCCCGCCCGCCCGCCTGCGTGCTCGCCGTTCATCTTGGAGTGAGCGCGAATTCGCATATAGACAGCGCACCGCAGACTACAGGAATTTGCTTTGAACGCGCTGTCGATTGTGCTCAACGCAATTTCGTTTTCTATCCGACCGATCTCAACAACAACGACGACGACAGCAGCAGCAGCTCGTACAACAACAACTTTAGCGCTGATGCCGAAGGTGTACTTTGCTGAGAGAATCGTTTAAGGTTCGGTCGCGACTGATTTCCGCTGCATTCCGATCGCTAGGATTTGCGTGGAAGTTCGCTGGTTATCTTCTTGAGAACAAGTTCGCCACACACGTGTTCCCTGTGGGACTGTTCCATCTCGGGACGCAAAACGCGCCTTTCATCAGGAGTTTCATAGATCTTGAGACGAGAATAGAGCAAGGAATCTTTCACTTCGCCGTCGAGTGATCCTCAGGGGAAGTCGTCGTCGAGTCAGATGGTTACCTCGTGGGTTCCCTTTCCGAGCATGACATGTATATTCTGTGTGTACTATTGGTTTCACCTCGCTCAAAACGCCCGTGACGCGAGCATCCACCGGGCGGCCCAGTGTCAAAGGAGCAGAGCTTCTCCTAGCATTAGCGGTAGTGAAAGCAGAGGAAAGTCACGTCGAGCTCAGCTGTTGTGCACGTGGATCTTTTGAGCATGAAGCCCACCCTGAATATTCGATTATGGATCAGAGAGATAGATGATAGAGGAATAGAGACGGATTCGAACACGGAACAACAACGAGGATTGGTTGCTTCTTCGCTTGCTGACTCGCTTGCCGCAAGGAACCAACACTGTCTCGCTTTGTTTTTCCGATGCACATCTAATACCAAAAGCAATGTCGGATCGAGACTCGCTTGGATAAAATCCTTCCCCCTTTCCCCCATTCCTCGGTGTCGTCGTCGCCGCTACTATGACTGCCACTGTCGAGCCTCGCAAATCCCAGCACTATCACCGCGCGAAATGGCGTTTTGTTTGAGCATAGCTTTCGGCGTATCGCTACCTGTCGTCGCGAGTAAAAAAGGGGGGGGGGAATAATCGGAAGAAAGAAAATCGAGGAAGTAGGAGCGAGAAAGGAAAACTCGGGACCGCGGAGTAAAATGTTGGACGTCTCGAATCTCCGCCTGATCCTGTGGTGTGGGACAGTATCGCATGGAGGGAGAAACTCACCGACAACGTCGAGATAGCCGACTTGGAACTTCATGGGTGACGTGTTGATCTGACACATGTAGGCGCCCTTGTCTTTCACCTGTACATCTGACAGGACGAGATTCCACGTGCGATGACCGTTGTGTGTGACTTTGAATCGATTGCTGTGGGTTATGACGGTTTTGGCGAGGGTCAGTAGAGTATATTTCTCCACGTATAGCCAGGCCACCTGAAGAAGAGGAACTCCGCATTAAACCATGAAGCATCGACACTGTTGGTGTCCACGCTCCTCGTGAACAGTTCTTATGTTGGCTCAGACTTCAGACTTTCCACGTTTTTCCGCCCGCAAGTAATGGCTGCAACGTCGTTCTCACGTTGGGGAAAGGGAAAAGTTGAGGAAATTGCCCGCGTGGAATGGATTCCGGAAGAGATGGAGCCGAAATACTGTTAGAGCCGGAAAAAGGAGGTGAGGAACTCAGCAAGCGCCGACGAGCGAGTGTATAAAAAGCGTTGGGCGTGAAGTTCTCGTTTTGTTCCTATAAAGCCACTGATCCGCTCGGAGGAAAGTAGGTGAAGAACTCTATTTCCCTGAAGATTTATCTCACGACGAGATGAGGAGCTCTCCTAAATCGTCAACTCTCCAGCTCAGAAACTCACAACGCTCTGTATTTTGCTTTTTCCCTTCCTGTTTCTTTATCAATTTCGAGCATGCATCACCACGAGGTGTAGGAACAAGACGAAACCTTAGAAGCCTTAAAAAGAGGATGGCTACAATATAACCCTTAAGGGGGCCGTCCATCGCCGTAATGTCCTGACTGCTCTCCTGGCCATCGCTAAGCTCGGTGTTTGCATTCTCTCTTCTCCGCGTGTTCTCGTTCGAAGCAACAGCTTGCTCACATTTAGTCTACGCACTTTCGAGAGGTCGCTAAGTTTGCTTTCGAGGTGCGGTGCTTCTGCAGTTGGGTTGCGCACAATCGGACGGATACGCAAACAAACCGAAACCGAGGAATGAGAGATGTTCATCCTCCCGAGAGTGATTCTCAGTTTTGACTCCAAGTTTCCTCCTCAGACGTCCAATTATAAAGTCATTAAGAGGAACAAGGATTGCCGGAAAGAGCTAACCAAGCAAAATAAGAAATAAAGGAAGCCGCCTACCATCAAGAAGTTGATTCATTAACGGAACAACTAGCCGCCGCCGCCGCCACCACAGCCGCAACTGAAGCGCCAAGAAACATTTCTGATCCTCTCTCTGTGGCCGCCTCTTCATCGTCTCTGCGAGGAAGAAGCTCTTTGTACTTTTTGGGCTTTGTGAATTATTTCGAAGCATTTTTTCTCGTTTTTGATCCCGATCCTTGGTAGAGTACAAAACTCTGCCGCGCTCTTAATTTTTCCTCGGACTCCTGGTTTCATGATAGTAGGACGCGCGATCGAAAGATTCCACCGAAGGCCTGAAGTCGTAGCGACCCCCAAGACGCACAGCGAGAAAGTGGCACCGCAGTCGCACTGTTTGCAAGCAGGCGGAAGGCCACTTGGCCTAATGAGGCATAGATGGCCTATCCTCACGGTCGACTCTCGCCTGTGGGCTCGCTGTGGGTTGATCGCTTGTGCACCGTAACGCAGATTGAGAGGCGAGAAGTATTTGGAGCAGACGGTCCCGGTGTTGGGCAACCAACTGGATTGCGCGGAAAGTCCCTCAGGGGTGACTCTTCTTTCCCTTTCGGTAAAAGAAACGAAAGCGGGAATTCCCTGTTGTCCGCCAGACAGAGTAAGACAACGAATTGGATTGGTTTCCGGGAGGCTGAGCGGAGATCCGAAAGAAAATAAGTGAGAAATCAAACAAACTCCTGTCATCCACGGATCTAATCGGCTCTCAGAGGCTCATCTGCAAGACGCGGCGCGGCATTTGATTCGAACCAACGGTTGAAACGTCAAACGAAAACCCTTCCCACCGTTGAGACCGTTGCGGTACTCCGGCCCCAAACACCTCCATAGGGATGCTGTGTAGGAAATCATTGATCGCTATCACATCAAGATGGGAAACCGCGTCGATTTCAATTCATTGTAGAGATCAGGCACTTCCCAAATCGTTCAATCAAGAAGCATAAATCGGTCTGGCTGATTGCTGTGAGGCGCACATTTAACGGGCTCCGTGGCAAGGAACGCCGTGGAATGAGGTTGAATGGTGAAGAGGTGAATGCGAGGGAAGCGGACAAGAAAGACGCGGCGGCGGGGGCGGCGGACAATGAATTATGGAAGTGGCGGCTGCTGGTCCGTCGGGAGTTTTTCGGAGAAGGGAGAATGCTATGAAAGAAAGGTTGGATGCCAAGTTCATTTGTCCTGACGATTTCAATTCCTTTCGGCTGGCACGCGAATTAATAGCAACATTTCCATACATCCGCTCTTTGCAATACACCGTAGCGATCATTAAACGGAACAGCGGAGGACTCGCTGCGCTTCGTTTCGTTCTTTCCCGCGCACAACCCAAACTTTGCTCATTCGCAACTCAGGCTCGAAGCGATTGTTCCATTGTTTCACGAAAAGAAAACTATTGCAACGTGTGTCCACGCGCGACCTCAACATAATCGATGTTTCCATCGCAAAACCAAACAACTACGCCCCCAAATGGCGATAGGAACCCTTTCTCTCTGTCGGAAGCGGACCTCAAGTTCCAACGACGATTCCGCCGCGAACTCGATTCACAACAGCATCAACAGAAGGGGCGGCAGCAGCAATAGAACTACGACCGCTGCTCCGAGTGGTCTCTGAGCACGGACGAGAAAAAAAACGGAGCAAGGCAGGGGATGAGGGGCGACGTCATAGATCACGGAACCACTCGACATTCCGCTCAGATCCTTCGGCGATCCGACAGGACAGCAAAGCCCACAGGCCGTCGTGGTCGTCGCCGCCGCCGCCGCCTCGGCACTCGCCGTCAGGGATGAGTCGGGCGGTTTTCGGACGGCTCGCGCCCTCGACCGCAAGAGTGTCTAAATCCCCGGACATTAAGTCAAAAGCCGATGGGAGCGGATAGGGTTAACTGGTACAAACTATCGTCGGTGTCAATGTAACGACCACGCATGTGAGGGCGCACGTGAGCCTCATTTTTGAACGTCGACAACTATGGAAAGGGATCTCCCTCATCCGACGATCCGCCTCGATGAAGAACAACGAGTTAAGCAGAAGAGCAATGAGAAGAAAGTCTAGCCGCTAAAGCCCAGCGTGTTCGAGAGAAACGCCAGGGAGAGGAGAAGAAGCCGAGCGATAAATAAAAATTTGCCTCGAAATCTCCCTTTGGCTTTTCGGTAGCGTCGCTGCAGAAGCGGCACCGTCACCACTGGCGCCACTGGCAGCGTCGGTCGCAACAACAACGAACACAAATTAAGTGAAAAATTACCCGACTGCTAGCATCATCATTTATACCCCAAAGAAAAGAAGTCGTGTCTGCCCACCCCGAGCCTGCTCGCTCGGCCACCCGCTTTTTTCCTCGAGCCTCGCTACCGTTGTGCCGGGCCTTTCTCAAGCTGCGGCCCCCCCTCGCCCCCATTCCCCCGAAAGCTTTTCTTTGCCACTTGCGACACACAGCTGCTGGCTCAGAAGGAGACGAAGGTGTTAAAGGAAACGGAACGCTTCACGAAATGAAGCCATAGTTTGAGTTTCGCCACTTTTTTGCCTCCGTTCATGGGTGTCGGTGCTTTCCCCGCGGTCTCCCCCTCCCCCGACCAGGGTTCCTCCCTTCCCGGGAAGTCAACTACGCGACCTCCACGCGTTCCTCTGGAATTTCGCTATTTGCAGCTCCGAATTGAAAGAAGTGAAGACACCGCTTGCTTTGTGCTGCTCCAAGAAAACCGAGTGCTTTCAGTGAAGCTTCTGCCCCGCTCGAAAGGGAATGCGAGGAAGGGGCACCATGAGAGTGCAATAGCGACGGAAAAGCGAGGAAAAACGCTCGACGTGTTTTTCGTCAACGCTGCGCGACCATCGCACCGACCGTCAAATTGTGTCGTCGAGAGAAGCATCAAGCGGCGGCGACAACACCAGCAATTTAGTGTTGGAAAAAGACGCAGAAATTCCCCTAAGGTCATTATCGCAGTCGGCCTGAGTGACTTGCTCGCCGAGAACATTCTCTCCTCACTGTCGGACTTGTATCTTCTCTCGAATAAAGCGGCCGCCGAATGAACTCCGAAGAATCTTGTTCTTTTTTTCTGCTCTTCTACCGGTGCTAGAACTCGAGGCCAGCTATTACACGAGAAGGTTCACCGCAATCGCGACGCGATTGATCTCGTCAACCTGGCGAACGCGTCAGCAGAGCTCACATATATCTGGGAGACATCCAAAACAATGTTGACCAGCAGGGGATGGTTCGCTTCAGAGGCTGACATTTTCCTGCAGAACTGCGGAGAATTTTCGGAACCTAGGTTTCGATTTTGTCCTCGAAAAGGAGGAGAAAATCCCGAAAACCCTTTTTCGAGTTGGAATATCCTTTTCGCAAAAATGCTTTCGAGTCTAAAAGCGAGATGTCTGCCGACCGAAATATGCACAGCTCACAGAAGCCTATTGGTATTTGCAACGCTGCACACGATGACGGAAATTCCGCCGGAAGTTAAAGCATACAACGACGACATCGAGAGAGAGGTCAGGGTCCATCATCAAACCGTTCGCTTCCACTGCTCGATTGACTCGTCTGCATTCGCATCAGCGTCCCTCGATCTATCCTCGTGGCTGACATCGTCGAAGTGAAAGTTTCTTGGCATTTATCACATGCGATACGTCTCTTCAGCGGCAGTGGCACAGAACGAAGTCCGTTTTCTGGCGATCGAAAACCTTTCCTGATCGCCTTTCCATAATTCCGAGGAGACAGTTTCCTTCGACTTTTGCCAATTGGTGGAGCGCGGTGGGTTTATCCTCGAAAAAAGTGAATCGGTTTGAAAGTCAATTCCTCAAGGCAATCTCGACGTTTCAGGGTCAGTCAGAACTCTCGAACACGCTTCCAATCAGCCGTGAAAGGAACAACGAGCCAAGCGCTGCTGCTGAGGAAATGCGTGGTAGCTGCTGAGAAAAGCTCATACACGTCGAACGAGATGTCGAGAGGACTTGGAGAAGCGGTCATTAGATCGCCGACCGTGCTTGCTTTCGAGCGGAATTCTCAAATAGATACTGCTGGCCACAAAAACTTCGGCTTTCAATTGTGCGTTTTCTCCTCATCTTCCTCCGAAGGGCCCCTCCCGCGCCTCGAATGACCCTCACTCCCCTGACTTTGTCTCTCGCTCTAACGACGTCTGGCCCGCCGGCGGACAAAGCCACTCTCTCCGAGGAGTGCGTTGTACTCCTGTTTTCTCCTGAAGGGCGAAGCCGGCTTGCCCGCTCGTCGGACGACCCGCTCGGGCGGTCGGCCGTCGTTTCTCATGTCCGGCCTCTAATGTATTTCCTATTGACCCCATTGACGTCCTTCTTCTCCTCCTCCTCCTCCTCCTGCTCCTGCTCCTGCTCCCCATCCATCCTCTCGACAGTGCTTCTTCTTGTTCCCGTAAACAGGTATTTTTTTTGCTCCGTCCCAACGAGCGATAGACGCGGTCCGTCGGCGGCGCGGAGACCACGGCTCAAGAGGAACCGATCGACGACAAGCCAGAGAAGGTGTAACAGGAGGGAAGGAAGGAAGGAGACTTGTCAACACTCAAGCAACACGGGGACGGCGTCAATTTCTTTTTTGACTTCGAGGGCCGTCGTCCTTCGGGTTTTCTCGTTCCCTCCTGGCTAGCTCGTCGGCAGACTGCCGATCCTCGTCGTTCCCACACTTCTTCAGCGTAGAAAGCCACTTGAGGATTAAATTACGTTGTAACCGCTACCAACAGCGGCTGCACGTCGGTCCATCCTGCGTGCCGGAGCGGAGTTTTCTTTTTTCGTCTTCTCTCCTCTCGTTGTGGGCCACAGCGTATCACAACTTACCGGACAGCTTGCCGAGCTGCTGGCTGACTGTCAGGACAGAGGATGAGAGCTTGCGGAGGCGGCAGATGACGCTTTCGAGAGACGAAGGAGGGAGAGGAAGCCAGCCCATGGTGTCAGGAGGAAAAGGAACCCTATCGGGATTTTCCGAAATTCGGGATTCAATCTCAGAAGGGAGCCCAATACGTGGTGAACGCTCACCAAATTGGTTACCGAAGATTTTATGCTTTTTTTCTTTGCCTGAAGTTTTGTTTTTTTGTTCAAAAGCTCTCGTTGTTGTGATGATGACCTTGAACTGTTCGATCGAAACAAACTCACCCGATAATTGCCGAGGTTGTTCACGACGCACGAAAGGGTCACGCGTCTTCCCACGGACACCGAAACGTTTTTGATTTCTTCGGCGAACTCAGGCTCGGGCATCGGCGGAGCCGGCGGCTGTGGTTGTGCTTGGCAATCTGGAAGGAAATCGGGAGTTATTTTTTGCAAACTAACATACTCTACTCTAGCGGCGATTGTGGGGAAAGCAGCTGAAGAGGAAACATGGGTTTCAGTGCGATAGATGCGCGCGCGCAATTCATGTCTCAGCTGTCTGTATGCTTCGAATGAACCGATCCAGTGCCGAAATTCAAGTCAGTTTCTCGAAAAGACAACCCTGAAGCCTCGCAGACTGCGGTCCCATCTGGAGTATTCCAGTGGCTCAAAGCTAAAAACGTTCACAACGGTAGATAGAAAGAGGAAGTGAAAGGACGGAGGTCCTCTCCCCGTCCCGACATCGTCGACGTACAGCGTTGGTTCATTAATATCCAAAGGCGCAAAGTCGCTTGAAGGTCTACGAGTGGGTGGGAACGAAGAAGAGTTGAGCGAACCAACGGGGAACGATTGGCTTTAAATTGTCTCCTCGTCGAAACGAATCCAGCAGCAGAAGTGCCACCCCGTTCCTGGAGAGTCGATTAACGCGCGTTGCTTCCACCTCCCCCAGCGAGTTTGTGTTCGCTTCTGCGCGATCTAAGAGAGCGTGCGCAATCGTCACTCGCGCCGCGCGTTGATCGACGAACAATCAACCGAAGACGTCTCCGAAGACGAGTTCACCCACGAAAGAGTAGATCCCCAATTTGCCACAAGAAACTACGATTCCTGGAAAGGTACACATCGCGACACCGAACTATAATTTCCCGCAAGCTGTAATTTACGGAAAAATCTACGAGTGTCGATCCGAGTGGACGACTTCAGTGTTCGCGATGTTTACGACGACCGCTTCGAAAGCTTTCCTCAGTCCACCTAAAGAGTTTCTTCTCCATCGTGGACGCTTTCCCTTTCGTACGTTTTGGGATCACATGTCGACGATCCCCGTCGCCGGCTTCATCACACCCTCGGAGCCCACGGGATCCAAAACCTAAGAAGTCATAATCAGATTGGGGCACAACGATAATACACGAGCTGCAGCTTCCTCTGGGGAAATATCTACGAATCGTTCAGCCGACGGCCCCGCTTCGTTTTGTTTTCGTGTTTTCTCCTTGAATTTCTGAACTGCGACGAAAACTGCGAAGTCTTTCCGTCCTCTCCGTGAAAGCCCATTGTCACTAACTGCGACAACGTTGATCCGAACTCGCATGGTTCCCGATGAAACCTTTCAAATTTTTGAACCTCGAACGCGAAATCCGAAAGCAAACGTTTGCGGCATGGTTTATCGAGAGCAGCTGGTCGACGCGCGAAGTAGTATCTATTAGAGTGAGGTCGTGGCTTTGATAATCGACGAATTGACCCCGACGTCAGGAGCCCCAGTGCCGTCGGTCTGGCTGAAAGAACGTGAGATAATGTTCAGTAGCCCAGCCGTCCCCCTTTCTGCTCTTTTTTTACCTCTCGTATAGGCGATCAGACAAACCACGGAACCGGTGGGGCTGGACCAACGGACAGATGTCAACTGGATCGTGTCGTCGACCAACGAGCCCTGTCCACACCTCGTCATCGTTTTGAATGGCCGAATTCCGCGACCCTCGTTCAGTCAACTCCGATCATCGGCTTCCGCGGAGAGCTTCACTTCGCTCACTCAGATTAGGAGATTTTTTTTTTTTTGACAAAGCACGCCTGTCGCTGGTTTTGCGTCGCGCTGCATCGCTGTGCCGTCGGCGTCGAGTTGGTCGAGGTTTATCGTCCGCATCATACAAGAATGGACATACACATACACACATTGACATTTTACGGTTGTCATCAGTCGTCCCCATGATTGAGTGACGTCAAGGCTCTATCGGAGGCGTTTTTTAGGGTTCGTTGAAAGACTTGTCTCCCTCGTGGGAATTTGCGCTTCGACATAAACGAGGAGTCGAGAGAACAAAGTTGAGGGCGTACTCCACGCGGAATCGTCGCGAGATTAATTCGGATTGAGCTTTTTCTTTTTTGATTACGCCGACGACCCTAACGGTTATGCGTAACCAAACGCGTGCTCCCCAGAGGCTTTTTGGAGTCCGACGGCTACGTGCCGTTTCCCACTCTCGTCGGTGGAACTCTGATCTAAACGGCTGAATCACCTCGTCGTGCGATCAGGGCACGACCGAAATACATAAGTACGTCATGCTCAGTAACTGAATAGATTCTAAATTGCTTCATGAGTTTATACGCGCGCTGATTGAATCTGATGAGACGATTTTGATCGATCCCACTCGAAAAGGCTTCACGCGAGACTATATACAGTGAGAAACTCGATGGATCTTCGATTGGGGTACGACTGAATTGGACTGGAATCCTTTGGAAGAGCTGGAAAACTATCTGGCGGTATCGAACTCGGTCGCGACGAAGCTCAAGCAGAGTTCTCTCCAATCAAAACGCTATGACCGAATGAGGTTGCAGGCTGGATATGCAGCAGCCGCAGCGGAGCATGGAACCGAGTCGACGAGGCAATCCGTTGCCTTTCGTTTACTCGTGACGGTAACATCATTAAGACCATTAACGTTACATAAGAACTGCTCGTGAATCAAGATGCTCCAGGATCCCGAGGGAAGGAAGAGAAGAACGGACTCCCTGACTCAGTCACTCAGTTGCTCGCGGGATCGCCGGGCACCGAGGGAAGATGGCTTGCCCTGATTACTAAAATGAGAACATCAACCCAAATAACTCGCCAGATTCAGGACTCGTCCTATTGTCCTGAATGACGGAGACGACCTATCGACGAATGACTCGACTTCAACGTGAAAACAATTCATCTGGAGCAGACGGTTAAGGCTCGCGCCAACTTGTTTTGATACACGCATGCACGCAGACAAGCATCGAACGCTGTGAAGCCTGTTGCGCGCATGATCCATTCAAGTGCAGATAAAGCACCATAAATATGATGGAGCAGCTCGCGTTCGGAGACCCGCACTCTGTGCGAACATCTCCAGGTCGACTCCTTGTATGGAAATGTGAAGTCGTTTCAGGTTTGTTATCGGTCTGTGTCGGGAGTCGAAGACACCGATCTGGTTGCCGACGAGAGTTTACAGTATCATCGGCCTCGGCTCGCTCCGAAAACTCCTCTACGAACGCGGTTTCGAATGGATCCTAAGCCTCACTCCTTCTGAAAGCCCGAGGCTCCGGTCTGCGGAGGTTGCGTCGTTGTCGTAACTTGAATTCCTTCCGGGTTGCCGGCCTCGTGCTTGTGGCTCTGTCGGATATTTCGCTTTCTCAACAACAAGCCTTCAAAGTCTGACGAATCCGTCGTCGGAAACCAGCTAAGGCAAATTCGATTTCGTTCGTTTGAGAGAGCCTTCTGTTCGCTTTAGGTCTTAAGCGACTTTTGCGGCAAAAGAACGAATAGTACGACCTCGACTTGCGACCAACCGACCCTCTGGACCTCGCAGCGCTGATTGGGTTAGTGAAATCGTTGTTGACACTATGATGGTTGTCGCCGTTGGTTCCTCCACGACGAGGAAATGAGTTGACCGCGTGCTTCACGGCGGTTGTGGCTGGAGTCGCAGAGGGAAAAAATCCTCCTTCACTGTAATCACCGTCGGTCGGTTGTAAGGGCTGTCAAGTGGCATTGCTCGATCTCGAAAAACCCTTCTTCTTGACGTTCGTCTTTCAGTTCATCGGAATTCCTCACGCGTCGCAGCCAAGTCCCGCCCCCCCCCCCTCCCCTTCCTCATCCCAAGCGAAGTAGCCGTAAATCATTGTCATCATCGATGCTTACTCGCGTCGTGTCTGACAACGAAAGCCGGAACGAGAAGACGTTTGTTGGCCTCGGCTGCTTCGCTGGTGGGTGGGGTATCCCGTAAACATCTTTGCCCGGAGGCTTCGGAAAGTGACAAGCCGCGAAGATGCAACGGCGCCAACGAATGAAAATTGTACTTGGTGACGCGAACGAGCGCGTTTCGAACAAGAAGAGCAGCCGCGCGTCAAAACGCCCGCAGGCCGGGCCGAGCCACTAGCCGCCTCAAGCGGCAGCCGAAGGGTTTCTGCACACGGAATTTATTATCAGCACTTCAGACAAGTCATGCAGACGGACGAGAGAACGCGCGCGAACGGTTGAAGGGATGGGGGAGGGGAAAAAGGATACGGGAAAGGTACGCGACGTAGGGGAGCGGGATGTTCGGTCTCCAGCCTGGCGTCGCCGTTTCTTCCACCTCGGCAGGACGAGACTCCTGGGCGAAAAAGGAGAACGTGCTCAAGTCATCGCCGTCAATAAGCTACTCTCTGTCGTCCTCTTCTCCTGTGCGGTTGTTTCTCCTCTCGCGCTTAACAAAGCACCGAGAATATCATTCTTATTTCTCCGTTTGGAAATCTTTTACGCTCTCTTGTCGACCCTCAAAGGTCCCAAACCGCGGTTCCGACTCCTTCATGACCTCGTTCTGGCCCGCGATTCAGTTTTCGTCAATGTTTCGCTCTGCGGCAGTGGATACGAAGACCACTTTTACGAAATTATTCATCAAGAACAAGATGTGTTCTGGGTAGATAAAACGCCGTCGGATGTTTCGAGGTTTCTGTTGGCTGGGAACACGCGAGAAAACGAGGAACCCGAAACCGGAATCAACAATCGACCGCGCGGGCTGACACAAAGCGAACGCCTCGAGACTAAGATACAGGGGAATAAAAGGCGCTGTTTGTCTGTCTATCTGTCCCTTCCGGACGAAGGTTAAGCAACAGACAGATAGACGACACAGAACGAGAAGAAGCAACGCTCGCTCGGTCGGACATACGTACTTACGTTTGCGGAGAGATCACGTTCACCGCTCTTAATACCAATTAGCTCTAGTTAATGTCACCTCAATGGAACTCGGGAGGAAGCTGAGTCTCGAGTCCGCTCACTTCGATTGCGGCCTTTCTTCTGCCGTCAGCCTTCCGTTCGCCGACTCGGTTGGTCGGCCGTCGCACCACTCTGTTTGCTGACGGAAGCACACGGGGGACAAAACAAAAACGATTCTCGCTCTTTTTCCCCTCCATTGATTGTTGTTCACTTGTTGCTTAGCAAACACCGAGAGGGGCTGTAGCAACAGCGAGCAAACATGTGCAACATCGACGGCAACAACAATCATAATGAAGCTGGATGCGTCAAGAATCAGAAACGGACATCTCCTCGGCAATTCCCACCCACCGGAAAACAGTAGAAGAAAGATGTCAGCAGGGTATCGTATGACATGCGCCGTTCGACGTGACCTCAGCAAGACATTTGGCTAAGTGGGCTCTGATTAGCGTTCTTTGTCACGCGGCCAGCCACACAATTCAGCAGCCGCACAGACAAGCAAGTGACTCGTTACCCTCACACCGTCTCTCGGGCGCGGAATATTACTACGGGTTGCGATTGCACCTTTAGGGAAGTGCTCGCAAGCCGTGCAATCTATGCAACCGCTCACTGCGGACGAAGGGACGTAACGACAGAACCTTAAATGACGGATAGCATCAACGATGAAACGAACCCCTGCACGATAGTTTGTAGACAAAAAGTTTGTCGGTAACATCGTTTGTCAATTTGCCGGAATAACTAGTCTCCCGTTGCACCTATGATTCATCTTCTGGCTTAGGTAACAAAGTACCTAATTAGTCATTCACACTGAAAACGTTCGAGGCGCTCATCTTCTACTTATTGAATGCATTGTTGTTGAATCGTCCCGAGGAAACCTCTCTTCCGCTCCTGGAGCGGCGATATCGCAATATGAGATTTTTCAGGCCGCCGATCTGTCATTTGTATTCCGTTTCCTTCAGAATCTCTGCGAGAATCGTTCTTGGACGGAGGAGAAAGAATAGAAGGCATTGTTTCCTTCAAATTGATGCGCTGGTCTGCAGAAGATGGAGGAACAGGCTGCGAACAGTTAGAGGATCAAGAGGATGACGACTTCGGCGTAACAACAATAAGAACCACTTAAAACTATCGAATCCATCCGGGCAACTGTCTCAGTTTGTTGCCGAGGAACGTCGACCGGCCGAAGTCCACGATCGTCCCGGATTGGTTCCACATCCTCCCGGAATCTTTTCGAGGGGCGATTTTCCAATCAGAGCCAATGTTTCGAGTCTTTAGACATTTTGGAGACTCTTAATCATTCCCCGACCGATGACTCACCGGGAGTAACAAGCTGTAAAATTGTCATCGATAAGGCAGACAACGCAGTTTATGAAAGCGCTTATAAAAAAAAACACCGTAGGCAAACCCCGCTTGACAGCTCTTGCCCGGACACTTTGACAAAGGTTCACGTTTTGCGAGCGCTTCGCTTTCCGGAGTGGTTCCTCATTGAATTCCTAACGTTGAAACTAAAATTTATTTAACTGCTTTCGAACGCGAAGAGGGCGTTGCGTCGTCGTTGTCGCCGTTTTCGTCGAGAGCTCTAAAGAACGAAGCAAAGGAGGCCAAGCAGGCAGTGAGAGGTGTTAACGAAACTCATAAGATGTCGATGGTCGTCCGAGGTGGGAGGGCAACGAGGCTCGGGAAAGAAGGGAAGAAAGGATCGAGCTATATTGACTCGAGAAGGAGGTGATTTACTTCAAATAGGCCGTCTACGAAAGCTTCACGCAAGGCGCGCGGAGACGCCTTCTTCTCTCCGGTCTCCTCAGCGTATTTTTTCTTCCGCCAACTGAGCAAAATCAGATCATAAGATCTAAACTGAGGAAGCCGACCGAGCTCACGACGAATGGCACGAGACGTCGATGATGTGCATGTTCCGTCGATACGCGACGCAGCCGGAGTCGGATTCAAATATCGTGCAAGGAATGTTCGCTAAAAACTTCGCCTCTCGGACGATGTCCGCGCGCCGCCGCCCGGTGGGACCGAAGGGGTCGCTTCTCAATGTTCACACTTTGTTGCGTTTCGTTCCGGCTAAAAACTCTCCTGTTTAGCTTGCACGACACAAGAGTGCTTGTCTTTGGCGATCAAACGTCGCCCTCGTCGCCACAGCAGGGAAGGTGGAGGGAAAAACCAACTAGCCACTCAGCGGTCGAAGCACCACTTGGTGCACCACTTCTCCAGTTTTACCACCCAACACTTGCAGACTGCGCGCTGGGCTGGGCTTGCGGGACCACTCGCAAGCGGGTGGCCGGGCGACCGACCTGCGGGTGGGTATCACCGAGAGCAGTCGCGGGTGAAAGGGGAACGAACGCTTGGCGATGGCATTAATCTTGTCGCGGCACCTTGACTCTCCCTCTCTCTCTCTCCCTCCTTCTTTCTTTCTTGGAATGTTTAATTTTTAACTTTTATATTTTATTCATGAAGAGGCATGTCTGCGGACGCGGAGACAAGTCCCTTTTTATTACACAATGCACAGTCGCCATTATTATTCGTCTTGCGGCGAAACGAAGGAAAGGCCACCGAGTTGGTTCCGGAACCCCAGGCATCTGTCCCCACCACTGGTTTGGGTTTTGTCCACGATCGCATCTGTCGGATATTTTTTCGACCGATAATCTATCCGAAGAGTGAGAACAGATCTCTGAGCAGACAAGTCGGTTCTGTTCGGACGAAGTTGAAAACTATTTCAACTCGACTATAATTTAGGAGATCGAAGGATTTTGATGCTGACAGAGGAACCTATCATCTAATCTCTCCGAAGTCCGAGGCTCAAGCGAATTCCGCTGACCGTAACAGAACTAGTAGATATCGCTTCACACCTTGCACCTCGAGCACGTACATAGGTGCCGGCTCGTTGTTGCCCAGAGCCTGGCCTGCGGGTCGGCCACTGTTGTGTCTTCCCCAAACGGAAAACCTAGCCCAGACCGCGCTTAACAAGTCATTCCTCAGAGGCTGATTTGTCGTAGGATCCATTTGTGACATTTGGTGAGGTTGTTCGCACAGACGAACGAGGTCGACACCACCAGAACAACGAGTCCTAGGCGTCGCCCACACGCGGGTGTAGGGGGAGAAACGCCTGACGCTTCGGAACGCGGACTGCATCGCAATGAAGGGCCCCCTCCTCTCGGTGTTGTTTCCTCTCCCCGTTCTCTTCCTCAACCTCTGTTGGCCTTGACCATTACAGATATTACGCTCGTTCTTTTCGGCGAGACTCTCTGCTGCTCCGGAACTTCATCTGAGAGAACTCAAATAGCGAACAAAGTAACCGCGAGCGGCGACACTTTGCGCGCAGATCCCACATCCCGGAGCTTACAGAGCAAAATATTAAATTCGTTGCGCTCACTGAGGAACAGTTCGGCGGATCACCTGAGCCTGTGACCACACGCAAACTATCTTTTCGCTGCTCTCGACGTCGTTGATTATGTTCTACATCATCCATTAGATCTCTTGTCGAATCCATAGATGTTCGATTTTCGAACGAAGAAAGGATTCTGGAGGAAGGTGAGGAAGCGCAAGGAGAGTGTGTTACACAGATCTTCCCCAAGGAGACGCTCAGAGAAGTTTTCGAAGACGCGGTTGAAGCCTGTCAGCTCAAATCAGAGGTTCAAGACAACCTTTCTGCTTTCACTTTGAACTTGTCCGTCAGGAGCGCTCCTGGATCGCAACCCAGCTGTTGAACGGATTTCGACGTCCGGACCACGTTTTCTGGAGAAACAATCTCCTGAACTCTTCTCCATTCGCATTTCGTTCAGATCTCTATCAGCTTTTTGGCGAGTTGAGTCGATCTGAACCAGCCAGCCAGTCAGCCAGGCACGCCGAAAGCTGAAGTTGAGTAGCAGCGTCAAGAAGTCTTTGCAACATCACCAGGTCGTTCAGGACTCCATTACCTCTACTTCAGTGGGAAAACAGCACACGCTTCTCGGCTCCTTGCGAGAGGCAACGATGCGTTCGATTGCTGCAGGAGGGGAACCGGGGGTCGGCCGGCGAGACGAAAGCTCGACACGGAGATGCAGGATGGGACGGGGTCGGGCAGCGATGAATAAGATACTCGCTCGCTCGCTCGCCAGTCGCCCCGTTCTGTTGGGAGCATGGGTTTCTTTCTTCCGTGTCTCATAATGAATACAGCACAATGTGTTACGGCAGGCCACCCGGACTGGATGGAAATCTCAGATCGGTTGCGAGCTACCTCTCGAGAAGGCGCTCTCCCGTCTGATCGAGATCACTCTTTTTCCATTGATAGTTTCTCTTCTCCCTGCGTCCTTTTCGAACCATTTCGCAATCCAACTGGACAAAATTCAGGAGAACGGACCTTCGCTCGGAGCCACGGCCGAACGTCTCGGCGATTCATTCATCTACAATCATAGTTGAATTATGTGTTTCATGAAAGTGAATAATTTCTCCTCGCCATCTTGCGATTTCAGGAAGCTCATCAAGACCAGTCTGTCCACGCCAGGATTGTATCACTGTCATTGGAATCAATCTCTTTCGTTACCAAATGACTTCCAGCTTGCCACTGTTCTAAAATCTCAGCCGTCTCTCGCGAGAGACCCACGCGAGTGTTGAAAGAGAAGTACAACCGAGAAGGCGTAGTTTCGTGGGAACTATCGACAACGTGGGAATTCGTCAATAAACTCCAGCGGGAGCGAACACGCGCGAGAAATCCGTGTGTTTTGTGATCCCTGGAACTCTACTCGAACACAGTAACATGACAACCATGTGTGCTCACAGGTTCACAGCATTGAATGAACCGCTTCCCCCTCAGAACGTTTCTATCGAAACTATCACAGTTTGTATTCACCTGATAACGCGAAAAACGACACTGTTATTGTCATTATTGTACTGTTTTCGTGACAAGCAGACACAACAGGGGTTCCATCATCCAAGTGGAATGTTGAACGGGATGATATATCGCCTAACGCCCCTCGGATCGATACAAATTAATCATCCGACGCGATGACCACAATGCGATCCAGTGCTCCTTCCTGAGCCACAAGCACCGTGTGTCCCAAACTGTCGCCGGCATGCTAGAAGCTTCTGCATCCCCGCTTTCTTGGAATATTTTATCTTCATGAAACCGAAGATCAACTCTTCGTGCTCGAGGTAACGGAAACCTCGGAGGAGAGAGGATGGACTGACGATTGGAACTCTAGGGCCAAGAAGACCAGGGGGACGGGGAAAATATCAAAAAAATATTCAAGAGCCTTCATCTCTCGGAGCCGGGTCTGGACGTGCACAAAAGAAAGCTGAGCATCTGACTGGCTCGGCAAGTGGTTGGGTGGAGGCGACGCTAACCAGGAAAGGAGCAGCGAGAGGGTTCAGAGGTGTGGTGGTGGCGCTTGTCGCGGTGTTCCCTAATCAGAATCCCTGCAGTCAGGTGGTGAGCACGCCTTGCAGCAAGTGGGCGAATGAGCCAGCGATGAACAGACGACCGTCATTCTTCCTCTCTTGAAGCGCCGCTACCGTAGAGTTTGTTGGTAGGCTGTGCCGGTGGTGGTCGTCGGATGTAATGGCTTTGTAGTCACGTGACCACTGATAGCCGGCCAGTCATCCAGCTATCCACTATCCTGGTGGCTGGCTGGCTGGATGGTGGTGCGGCCGGTGGACGAGAAACCCTCGACCCCGAAATGTTGAAGGTATACCTAAGCGAAAAGGAGGACCACAAACGCTTCGAACAGAGACGCAGGAGCTGTTCAAAATTAAATGACTCCCGCCACTGGCTCGGTAGGTCCACCTGCTGATAGGGGTCTCGGATCTGGGTGAAACCCTCAAGTCCGCCGCCGTATCCGTCGAGTGGCCCTGAACGCCGCGCCGAGTAGAAGTGAGGGCGGAAAAATGAAAAAATTATTATGAGGCGACCGGAAGCCTCAAACTTGTTGCTGTGCCCGGTGCGAGTCGGGTGACACATTGCGCTCCTCAGGTCGGACGAATCACCGCCTCCCGACGGAGGTGTATGATCAAAGCTTATCTTCTATCTTTGAAATAAGTCACGTGACAGCCCGCTTTGCGGCAACCTTGAAGTGTTCGTAAAACAGCTGGCAGTGCCTTTTCGTTGGACGATTTCAAAAGTGGAAAAGATCTTTATCTAAATCGATGGCCGTCGTCGCCGTAATGATCAACTGTAATGAAAAGTTTGACTTTCCTCCCACCCCTCTGTCTTCTCCTGATGTGATTCATCCTCGCGTCGAGCTTCAATCCAGGATCGGAATGGAAGACAAAAACACTAGCAGGTTGTCGTGAAGTACCGCAAGGAACCACAACCACAATACTCTAAGGCGGAAACTAATGAAAAAGGAAATGGGGAAGAATCGGAGAAGTTTCCGATACACGGGCGTTCACCCCATGAAAGTTCCCCGCATTGTTTTGAAGTTTTTCCGTTTTTCAACTCCGACATAAACTCGAGCTCGTTGTTTTCCTCAGCCTCGATGGGAGAGGGTGAGAACGGGGGACACCGAGACGAAAATGTCGTCAGTTGTTCAAACTGAGCGTTTTGAGCATGCGAGTGTAAATTTATATTACGAGAGACGAGAGAGTCTCGCGAACGAAGAAGCTTGCAAACGAGAAGGCGTTTTGGGAAACGAAAGTGTCTAGCTGCATCACTAGCAGCAGCAGCGGAAGACGGCTGGCGGTTCAAGGTGAGATAATTTCACGCACAATAAATCCTGGGGGAGTTGCTTAGAAAGCAGTCATAGCCAACGAGCACGCCAGCTAGATGCTGGGTCGGCGAGGAAGAAACGATGCCGATGCTGCTTCGAAGTTGCAAGGATTCATTGATAACGTGTAGCGAAGCCGGAAATATGCGAGGAGCGTAGAACACTAAAATCTGCGCGGAACCGACGGCGACCGTACACATGGCAACCGTTTCGCGACGAGCCTCCTGGAAAAGGAGCCGTGGATGTTTCGAACTACTTTTTTCCTCACACTTCCAAAGAGCTAAGCGGACAATCGAATCCCGTATCCGCAAGCTGCTCACTGGAGCGAGTGGCAAAGGCGAACTTATCAAAAGTGCTCCTAGCAGCGGCAGGAAGGGGGAAGGATAAGAAGGATACGAGAAGTCGGTCGGTCGGTCGGTCGGTCGTCTTCTCCTCCTTCTTAGTTTTCTTTTTCTCCCAGGATTCGAACAGAATTCGGGCAGCAGTCAGTGTGGCCGATGGCTAAGCCCGCGTAATGCCCGCTAATGGCGAGGCGAGACTAGGCTGCCTTCGGACGGACGGGCGAGCGACTCACAAGAAGGGAGTCCGCAAGAAGAAGTTATAATCCGTCAGTTCGACGAACGGAAGAACGAACGGCGACTGGCCACCGAGTCGATAATTGTAAAATGGCGGCCACAACGGCCTCATCGACGAACTCGACCGTTTTGAATGTGATTCCACTTCCTAATTTCGTTCCCAACTTCAGCGACATGCCTTGGAAATTCTATGCGGAAACTTCTAGATTTCCGATCATTGCGTTTCCTGACGACGGATCTGCTTGGAGACTGAGCCACGCATCGCAGTCGTAGGGCACGAAACTTCAGAGGCTCCATATGAATCACTAAATGCATCTTCATCACTCAAACTTGGAAGTTTCGGCCAATAGTTCACCTGTTTATGAGTTGGATAGACTCATGAAAATCATGCCCTATGACTACTAGCGTTGAGGAATCCGAGCATTCTGTCAAAATCCATCAATTCGTCCATCCATGTTGATTGATGGAGCAAAGACGGTGCTTAATGGCTGAACTTCCAAGCTCTTTACATGATGGCTCTCCTGGACGGAAGCGTTACTCGGTGGGAGCCGTGAATTTAGGGTTTTGAACTGATGCTCAGAAAGCGATCGAGCCGAAAACGACGAAAACCGAGACGAAGAACAGAGGGAAAGCGAGAGAAAGGGGGGGTGAGGGGGGGGGGGGTTTATGGGGAGAATGATGATAAAAACTCAGCAACAGTGTTGGGTGGCGGTAATTCGATTGATGGAAACGGAGCTGCGTATCGAGCTGCGACTGAGGCTGAAGCGGTCTGAGCGATGACTAAGTCTGACTGAGTCGTTGGAACAATTAGATTTGTAGACCTCTGTTCCGTTGGAGACGGTCGTTCGTTCACTGACTGACTGGCTTCACATATCTCACCCCTCTGCACCAAACAGTTCACATGTAACCTTAGACATGGTGCAGGTGCCAGCATTTGCCGCTGCCTTCGATCTTTATCTGCCTTTCAGTGCATTTTCGATGCTGTTCACAATCATCCTCTTCTCGAAAACCAATCGACACCTCGAGCACTGGATGATCGGCAACATTCGATGTTCAAACGAGGAGCACGATCGCCAGCCGATCCAAAGCAATTAGATCAGCTCAAGGGTTTGTTGCCGAAAAGACCTCGGCACCGCGTGTCATGAGAATGTGCAAAAGTTTCGGCCTCAAAGAAAGGAGGATGGTGCTGTTAAGCGCGGAGACTGTCAAAGAAAGATACTCAAGTTAGTGAGCAACCGAACTTAATGAGGCTTTTCACGCGCACAACTTCCTGTCTCATATCCGCACCCCCGATCGAGTGAGTCGTTGTCCTTCGGGGATGGCTAAACAGATTCCAGCGATGAGAGTCGAACGCCATCGAGGCCGAACTTGATTCAACACTGCTCCTCCCCGTCTACGTCCACCCTACCCACCCCGTAGTTGACGGCATCGCTGATCGGTCGGCCTTCTTGGCGGACCTTCCTTCTCTACAAGCTTCAGTGCGTTTCGCATCGTCCAGGACAACTCACTTGCTCCAGCGGTCCCGACTCAGCGTGACTTGATAGATAGATAGATAGATAGATACATAGCTTGAGAGAACCGCTTCTGCCAACAAACCATCCTTGAGTGCACAGGGACTGACTCCGGAGTGGCAATGAATTCCATAACTTCGTTTATATCTCACATCAACGTTCCAGTGAATTCACAAAGATCCGACGGCAAACGTTTCGCCGTGAAATCCAATTGTGTTCGATGCATCGAAAAATCTCCTCGAGTGAATCTCTAAAGTGATGTGATCGTCAGTCTGAACTCGTTCTCCCTCTTAGATTCACTCCGTTTTGTCTTCGCAGATGACGTGCGGGAACTCGGTTCGTTGTTGGAGTTGTTTTCGATCCCCGATACGATCTCTCTTTTCTTCTTTCGCCCGGAACCAAATCGGGGCTGTTCGCAGTTCTTCTTAGATGCCGCCGTCTTCGTTTTTCTCATCTTGGCCCCGTCCTGGCCCTCGTTGCAGACGTACCGCTCTTGCTCCCACTCTCTAGCTCACTTTCTCTCCGTCGGAGCTACGTCTCCTTCGCTCTCTGGGTTGATACGGTAATACCCATTGATCAGTCGACATCTGGCCACACCGCTCCGATGTGGGTGGAAGAAGCCAATAGGTGGGGTGGGTTAGCATTATGGCTCGATATTGTATTCGAAATGAGTATTAAGTTCGCTGCCGCTGCCGCCGTCGATCGTCGTCGGTGCCGCTTCATCCTTCTTGTCCGTTGCTCTTGCAAGAGGGACCGAAGTGCACAATGCATCTGCTGATATCACGCGATACGCTCTCATCATCATCATCATCCTGGGGTCCGGCTTTATCCTGGACGTGGTCGTCCTGCTCGCCTAGCTTGTTCGTCGTAGAGAGTTTCCTGTGCGTTCAGGGCATTTCAGACCGACGGACGGATTTTCTCATGCGTGTCATCAAGAATCCGTTTCCCTGGTGGTGGGTGGAGGGATCTCTCGATTGAGGAAAAGTAGTCTCTTACGCACCTTCTTTTCCCCGCAATGTCGCTTGTGGGAAGAAAAATCGCTCATTTTCTTCGCTCCATAATGACGGCAATAGTTCTGCGCGAGAGTCACCCGATGGCTGGGAATATTGTCGCCAAAAGCAGGGACCAAAGTTTCGATGGCGTGCTGGCTTTTGGCGACGCTTTGAGTTCTCAAGTGAATTGATTGACTGAGTTTCCGCCCCACGATGTCTCCAAAGCATCAGAGCGTCCTCGTCATCCTTTTTTTCAGGCTGTAATTCAATATGTACCCTACTGTTGGTCTTTTGTATAGCACTACTCAAGCGAATACCGCACAGAGGATGGTTTTGCTTCCGATCGAGAATCCATCAAAGCACCTGCTGCAGCCATCTGTTCGGCAAATAATATGTTTACTTTGTAATCTTTGCATAATCTCTGACTCAATGAACTCCCGCGGACTCCACTGAACGCGCTTTCTATCGACACTCAACGAAAAGGAAACAACTCTCCGCCGCTGGAATCTCGTGGCGCCAACCACAGGAAATCGTTTCGTGGTTTCCAAAGTTGACGAAAATCCTGAGCCTCGTGGTTCGGTATAAGAAAGCAATCCGAGAAAGATCTTCGACGGGAGCAGCTTCAAAGATGGAGTGTTGGATGCTTTTCATCTTCCGCCTTGGAGGAATCGGCTGACTCCGGTTCTCACGGAGTAGACTTGGCGTGGAAGTCGATTTCTTTCTTTCCTTCCTTATCCGTCGTGTCCATGTCTCTGACTCGAATCACTCTCTCTCTCCCTCTCGAAGGAGGAGTGGCAGGGTCCATTCAGGGCTTATTCGTTGTGGGCTTATTGCCTTGACTGGCCGCGCAAGCCATAAGATGGCAGGCATCTCCTGCTCTTCTTTCTCGAGGAGGTCAACAACTGCATCTGGCGAAACGACCACTCGGTTTTTTCGCCATCCATCCCCGCCCCCCCCCCCTCACTTTACCCGGAGTTTGGCCCACTTGCCTCCATTCTTCGGAATGGAACGCTGAGATCGTTTTGTTCAAGTGCCGTGGAGTTCTCGACGGACGCCAAATCACGAAACTTGTTGTTTCTCACCTGAAATATAGGAAACGAACCGCGGTTAGGGGACATGATAGAGGAGATGATGGCTCCGGTCATGTAACTTCTGAAGCCGAGATTATGATTGGAATTGTAAGCCTTAATCGTTCATTGATGGGCCGATCAAAGTTTTCCGACGGGTTCATGCTTCGACGAATTATTTTGAGCGCATTCACTGTGCTATGAAGAAGGTGTTTTCTATCTGGCGCGGATCACATCACCGAGTTTCCGAGTCGTTGTCATCGTCTTCGAACTTGGATCGTTTGAAGGATCATTGACTTCTCTGGAGTCTTGATGGGAGTGCGTTTTGATCGCCTTTTCTGAGTGGCTGAAACCCGGGTGAAGCAAAAACTTTGAAATCAACGCCACACACTTAAACACTCGGGAGACGGTACACAAGATATGAGTCACTCAGCTTCAGTGAAACAGAATATCTAATCTTCGTAACGGGGTGCACACAGCGCAGAAAGAACGGAGTTCGAAGTTGGAAATATCCGTGAATATTGTTTGGTTTCCAGCCGATCGCTGAGTTTGTTGTTTTCTCTCCAGACGGTCGTCTTGGTCACAGAGAGGATGTTGGTTTGATAAACCAAAGTGGAGATAGATTCACCCTTGTGCTTCGACGTGGAGTGAGATGATACGGAGATGAAAAATATCCGCTCACCGACCAGACAGGTATATGTAGAAAGGATAAATAAAGTGTCCCCGATGGGAGGAGCAATCACTTGTACACAATCTCTGTGGGCATTCATCACGACACGTTCATAGCCAAACCGAGTGTCCCACGATTAGCCAGGAAAATTTCCGAAGTAACTGAGCCCCTAAAATCCATCAAGTTCTTCAATCTGATTCCATGGAGACGGAATTCCCCCATCGGTCTCGTTGCGTTTCCATTTGACGAATTCGGGAAATCTTTTCAATGACAGCTCTAGGAAGGATGGAAAACCCGGTTTCAGCCTCGACATTTGACTTCGAGACTTCCATTGTCGCCAATTCTCAAGGAAGTGACCATGGAAGAGTTTCAGGATCGGAAGATCAAGAGAAAATCATTCAGATTTCTGGAAGAGCAGCGATGATTTTGAGAAACAATTAGTACGCCGATAGTTCTGAACGACGCAAAATCATTCAGTGTGTGTAGGTAGTACGCTCGACGACAGCCAATTATCAGTCGACAGGTTGGAGGACAGACGATAGACCCAGCAAGTGAGCGAGCTGAGAAAGACGAGAACGAGAGCAAGCGTCGGTGAACCCTGATCTGGTCCTATCAAAAATCACTTCCCACAATTTTCGTTCGTCGGTCCGCTTGCTTGCTCGTTGCTTTCCCCGCGGCGAAGTTTAGAGTTGGTTCGTAAGCCGATTTTCCGCGAGGTCAGACTCACTGCTCAAGGAGTCGGGATGTCCCACCAAGACAGTGAGAGGAGCTCAGAAACGAGAAGGACGGGCGCGGAAGAAGAGGGTGAGCCTGCCTGACTAGCTCGCTGAGTGTTTGAGTGGATGACTGCGGCTCCGAGGCAGCGATTTCGGATCGCTTCACGTCATCTTTGACTTCGCCAGAAGATCACGAACGTGACCCAGGTACCGCACGATCGTTCCAGAAAAACTGCCATCAGCCAAAAGGTTATCCGAATCCAAATCGCCGGCAAAGGATTGTGAGACTTTGATTGCATCGAGGATCGGCGAGTGTCACACCACTGAGCGAGTGGGATCGGTCTCATTTCAGCGAATTTTTAGTGATTTCTAAGAGTCACTAGCTGCTCACTCATGAATGAAGCTGTGACTCGTTAAACGTCGCGATGAGCGCAGCTGCTCGTGAGTGTATCTCGCTCGGTGATGCTCAAACGCCAAAGCATTAAGCAAAAGTTCTTCGCTCTGAGCCGCTAACTCAAAAGCTGTACACCATGTCTCTTGAAATTGAACCGAAGGGAAAAACCGAAGGGATCAACGGTGAATGAGTCCAAGAAAAAGCAGGAGCAGAATCGACGCCCTCATTGTCACCGAGATCCTGACTCATCCTCGCCGCCCAACGAAGCAAGTAAAGCAAAAAGGAGAACAAACGCCACATCTTTTTAGATGTCCCCTCTCGTTCTAGTTTCTTTGCCCTCGATGTGTGCCGCGCTCGGTCCCTCCCTGTGACTATGACGCTCTCTTCGCAAAAAGAAGCTTTGGACGCCGCGCCGTACTTGGCTAAATCCTCGTGAAGCCATATGGTTGTGCAAGTTGTGTGAGTTTGTGGGGTGCTGGTTGAGGATTCGAGGACATTGGCGAACGGCGCTCAGGATCGGCTTTGCAGGCAACTCTCTTGGGGCGCATCAGATAGTCAACAGGACGCTGCGCTCCCTACGCGGCTACCAATCTCCTGTCTCGGTGAAGATCTGTTCGTCAGTAAGTCCGCCAGAATATCTTCAAGCAACAGTGATAATCGAAAGATGCAGCGAATCCATAATCCTCGGCCGGCAAGGAGGTCGTGTTGATTCCGGAGACTTGTTCAGGACATTGTTGCCGATGCCTTTGTTTCCGCTCTCCTCGACGACCATACCCTTGAATATGGAGGTTATTATTGCTTCCACCAGCGATGTCATCATACATGTATCGTTATCACGGTCGTCGTTGGACTGCATCGGAAAAATGGATTCATGAGGCAGTCAAGGTTGGACAACGCAGTAAAAGTGGTGCCAAATGCCTAACCGGACACTTCGTTATGCCGCTTATATGGTCGCAGTAGCAATGAATAATCCAACCGAGAGACCCAGGCCACGCGGCTTCTCGACGGAATAGCTGCTGCTGCTCAACTTGCACCTGCGCGACAGGGACCGGCAGGTTGTAGCGCTCCGTTTCACAGATTGTGAATAAAACATCGATAAGTTATCCCTTTCCCTCACAGTGTGGAGCATCCGGATGTTAGTTCTCATCGTTGTGAATACAAAATCCATTCATTCATTCATTCATGCAGTTCTCGATGCAATCAGAACAAATAGGATTCTTCAAGGCTTCCTTCATGATGACCGCGCTGCTCACGGACGATCCGTCTCTGTTTTTTCTCGCATCGCAAATCTCGGCCGCCGAAACAACTCTCCACACTTGTTTAAGTTTACCAAATAGTCAAACAGCTGAACACCATAAGCTGGATGGGCTCTCTGACAGACAAATTGATTGATTTGCTGACGGATTGTGTACGGTTGAGCTCGTGAGGGGCTTTACCCTGTATGCACAAGGTCACTTACGCCGCTAAGCTATCTGGCTGTTTTCATGTTCCGAGTTTTTGTGTTGTTGAGTTTACTTGAGACACAGAGAAGAGCGCCAACATCTGGACTGATCTCGGGCTCAAAAAATGCTGCATCGACAATCAACTCGTAAAATAACCAACTCGTAAAATCCTAGGTGCCCCTTCGTTTGTTTCTTCCCAACTTCTCTCACACTTTTCTAGTTTCACTCTCTGTTCTTCCTCTCCGGTCGTCGTCCACTCGCTGCTGTGTTTGTGTTTCCGAACATCGCGGGTAGCGTAAACTTTTGAGCTCATGCAAAACAAGTGAGAACACCTCGGTTTGTTTTCGACTCTGCCAGATATGTAGACGCTATAATCAAAACGAATCAAAAGTTTCATTCTCAGAAATCAGCATTCCTCGAAGCATCGGAACTTGTGTGAGCCGATACTTAATTTAAGACATCCGATTATTAGTTCTTGTTCTTCGTTTATCGGAAGACACCGTAAGAAAACATAATCTGTTCACGGACGAGTATGAAGCGCGCTCCCCTACATCGCAATGCGTCAGCTGGTTGAGAATAACAGTATCGAGCTTTGTTTTATTTACGAACCTAAGCCGTGAGTCTCCAAATCGTGTGCAACATGTGTCCCGAGTATTCATGATCGGGGGAGCGAGTCAATGGCTGCCATATGCCACAACAGCTTGTTATTCCAACGATAATCTTTATAAATGAACTCACTGCGCGACTCATATTGAAGTATTCATGTCAATTGAACCTCGTTCGGCTGGTATCGTGTGCATGCAATGAAAACACAGCCGTATCGTAACTGTATCGATCAATCGATGACCAAAACTTCACCCAAATCTGGAACCTGCGCAGATACCGATGCCTGAACGGAGGGAAATACCTGCACAGCTTATCAATGAGTCCATCTAGCTCTCACTCAGTCCGCGACACAAATCGTACTTGAGACCGATTCATCATCAGACTTATCTATCCACGTAAAGTCGTTTACAAATGGTTCCGAATGGAGACTCGGCAAGATTCTCGTCTAGGCACGCTCGAATCATAGTTTGTTGAGATGTCGTCCGAGTTCACGATTGTGGATCAGGAGCTCGAGTCGAAGCCGCACTCGAGATTCAAGCTTCAAAATCAGGTCAAAGCATTCGCTCATCCCTTTTCCACTTGAACTTCACGCAGTGTGTCTGATAGTAAACAGCTTGTTTCCTCGGAATTCACAGGAAATAAACATCTCGGATCACAACTCGAATAAGCTCTCGGACCACGACTCGCGACGAACTGGTTCGCTGAAGGATTCGCTATCGGGCCGAGCGAAAAGAAAGCAAGCAGCTTTGTCCATCGGGCTGTAATTGACCAACGCATATCGAATTCCAATCTTTCCACCGCGCTACGGGCTACGGCGCTCAAGGCAGACGCTTCGCAGACATTCGAAATGGAGAGCCTCCTACCGGCTCGAGTGACTGTGCGGGAGGACGAACGAGCCTGAGCGCAAGTGAAGCAGACAGACGGATACACAGCCCGACAGACAGGCGGGCAAATGGGCGAGCTTGTGCGCTTCTCCAACCGCAGTCGATATTTGAATTTGCGCGGGTCATTGCGTCCGCAATGAAGGAAAATTCACTGTGGTCGTTGCGATCGATCGATCGACAAACCAACCGACCGACCGACTGAACAAACCCCTTACCGCCGGAGCGGGCGAGACATATAGGTTACCGTGCTCTGTATCTCGTAAACGGAGATGCGGACACGAATCTCAGAAGCGAGATTCGTCCGGAGCGGGTTTGTGCGTGAACGAAACATTTAATCCGTTCCCACGAGACGGTCTTCGAACGCTTTGCCTCATTGTCTGGCTACTATCCGATGTTTTACATACATCCATACTATATTCTTCTTCAGCAGCAGCAGCATCATCATCTTCCCGGTGTCAGCACACGACGGCGTCCCGTTCCAAGTCATTACGTCTTTGCTTTAGACGTGACTCCGTTACTGACAAGGACGATGCTCGGATTGTCTTCTCTGTCGTTTCATTTTTCGTCGCACTGTTTTTTCCCCCGGTGCGCTGAACATTTTAACTTTGCTTTGTCTGACGTAACGCTCCGCTTTCAGCACAAGAAGGGGTTCAAGCACGCGCGTTCTAAATACTCCACAACCGCTCCCGTGAAGGTCTGAGGCCGCGCAGATTGAGGGGTGAACTTTTTGGCAATGGGAAATCTTCGCTGAGCCTCTTGTTCGCTTCGATTGTCTGGTTTCCGTGGCTGAAGTGAAATCGTCCATAATTTTGGTCGTAATCCACATCCACAGTCACTTCGTAGCTTTGCGGAGAAGTGAGAAGTGTTCCGTCACCGAGACGCGGAAGCCGAAGGTGTGAATGGAGCCAAGCCGACGGGAGAGCACGATTGCGCGAACATTTAATAGATTCTAGAGAAGAAAGGTGTCGACAACGACGCAGTCTGCTTGCCAAATGGTAGAAGTCTGCCAGCCAAGGAGAACGGGACTTCCTGGCGCCGGTGCGTCTCCTCTGAACGGCTTTGTTTCGCATAGATGGCGTCTCGCCGCAAAGCAGTGAAACCACTGAAAACGGAGGGAAAAACTCTTCTCCCTCCGAAGTGCAAAAATAATGATTTCTTAGCAGAAAAATATCCGGGAGGGAAGCGGTGCTCTCCGACGGATCCTTGAAACGGATTTGCAGCAGTCAGCATCGAAACCGCGAAATCGTTTGATTCGATAGTTTCATTGAGCAAAGCCATTGCTCGTTCTCAGGATGCCCCCGAATGTTCGCCATCCTTGCGGAAAGACCGGGGTACAAGCGAGCGATTGAACGAGTAAGTAAGCAACCGAGCGGGCGGTCAGGCCGGCAGGCAGGCAGGAAAAGACCGTGCGGGAGGAACACGGAGAACGCTCCCGGACGAGGCTGTGCTTTTGTTCCAAACCGACGAACAATGGTCAGGCCGTGTCTTCACTCGGCCGTGGAGACGGATAGCCCAGAAGAGCCTTTGCGGGATCGAAAATCCTGACAACGACAGCAACAGCTCTTCCTTGTGATCCTCAATCATAATGCGATCTGTTCGATCAAACGTCCAGTCACCGAGGCACAAAGTGCAAAACAATTTTTGAGTTCAAGTGGCGAGATTTTTCACAATGGTTTCCAAAAAAGCCGCTGTCCCGCAAAGTTAGAGGGAAGAATGTCGCGGAACTAACTGGCGCAACTTCGCGACCAAATATGTCCATGGAGGACGGCCTCTAAAGGAAAGAGAACTCGATAACAAAAAATTAACGAAATTTCCGGATTCCAGACAACGAGGAAAACATGGTGGACCTGAACCGTGGAACCGGTCCGAAGCCGTCCAAGATAATAAGGATCCGAGTCCGAGGGCGTTCTTCGCCAGAAGATGGACGATCGTGCCCGTCTCAGTCATATAAATGTCAACCTGTGCTTTGGAGTCATCCACAAGTGATCTCGCTGGTGAGCTCACGAGGCTTTCGAGAACCGACTCACCGCGGCTCGGAGCTGGCCCCTCGAAGGATCTTGCGCTCATCAAAATTCAGGTCTCATTCTGACGGTCTACAAAGACTCGATACTTCTACTTTTTTCTTCTCTCGCTTCACTTCGGTTTCGCTCGATTCTGCTGCAGTGGCCAAGGCGGGCGGAGAAAGAGAGAAAAACACTCACAATACATACATGGAATGTGCGCGACTCAATGGCGACTTCAGTCAGTTCGGATTCGTTGTCCGAAGGGCGGCTGCCGCACTGTCGAGCTGTCTACTTCGCATTCTCCCGTGAAGGATGCTTGAAAACATTTGACGGTGCCCACACTGTTGAAAGCTGTTAACGAACTCGTGCTACTGGGTGCGTGAACAAATAATAATCGGCGCACACCGCAAGTAGCACTCTCGAAACATCAATCAACGAGCAACTAGCGCCCGAAACCATATGCTCCCGCACGCCGTTCCACAAATGTGTGCCGCGAATTATAAACTCGCTCAGTTTTTATTTGCTTTCGAATACAATAGCTTCCTAATTGCTCAACGCGGACTACATTTGAGCTCACACCAGCGATCGAGCAAACGACGGACGAGGGTAACAGGTAGGACGGTGGAAGTGTTGAATCCAATGAGTACAGCCACATAGAGCCATTGTTCTAAAACATGCATGCAAGAGCCGGCGAGTGGAGCCCGCAGAATTTTAAATTCCAGATAAAAAATCCACCCTCCTGAACCCCTTTCTTCGTCCTTAGCCTGTTACGCACGCATCTCCTCTTGGTTGATGGAGACTTGCAAAAGGAGATCAGCAGCCAGATGGCTCGAGGATTTAGAGATAGAACAAAGCCACCCCCATGGATCGAGTTGCAGCCTAGGCCGCGGCTTCATGAGGCACGCGTTGGCTGCTCGAACAGGTACGAAGAATTTGGAGAAAGATTATCGAATTCGGGAATATTCTATTCATCCAGGAAATACGATTCTCAGCTTTTTATTCAGAGTTTCTCATCTAACAGTGAACTCCTCGGACGCTTTGAGGAGGCAAGATATATGGGAACTAATTTTCCCGAGTCAGACCGAGTGTTTCGATGGCGCGCCGAAAGGGAAGAGCACGAATCCTCGCAAAGGACATTCAAATTTACTTTTCTTTCTCTTTTGTCGTTGTCGTCGAAGACTCTCAGTCCGGGGAGGAAGTCACTGGTGACAGGACATGTTCTTCGTCGTCATCGTTGCTCGTCGGCAGGCCTGTCTCCTCCTCGCGCGAGAGACGAGAGATGCAAATGTGCTCCGTTCTGTTTGCCGAGAGATGTCATCCCGTGACTGCAGTTAACAAGCCATATCGTCGGGCGAGCACACTTTATGAGCTTGCTGCACTCCTGACTCCCCACCATGCAAATTAGAACGACAGGACCGGAGGAGAGAACGAAACCAACATCTCGCAGTCAGTCAGATGGCTGACTTTCTTCTATAGCTGATGCGAGCGACAAACCAGAAGTTGGTACTTCACCAAGTTGAGGGTTCCTCATCTTGAGCACTCGCAATCGAACTCCACTCAACGAACCCTGAATCGTCAACTCGGAAGAATATTCAAACGGTTCGCGAGTGAAAAAACCAACCGGCCTCCAGCGCGAATTGCCAACTGGCAGGCGGACGATTCTCGAAATCCCTGAAGTATCGACCGCAGTCTCGTTTGAGATCGTTTGACACTGACGCGATCGGTGGATGAGTCAAACAATCCGCAGAATTTCGCCACAAACGCTCAATTCTCAGAGGAGTTGTAAGTGGAAAACTTTCGAGGGTAGGTTCCCTTCTTGCCTGGAGGGAATAGAACAGACAATAGGACCAGACATGGAGTTCGCTTCGCGATGAAGCAACGGCGGCAAAATATAGCTTGATCTTTCTTGCGGGTGCATCGTTTTGAAGAACCATGACGCGGTGGCGCTCATGGTTGTGATATGCATGAGCGTCTGGATGACCGAGTTGTTGTACCTCGTACTGAACTAATTTCGGATGTTTCTGCTTCGTTAGCAGAATCATCTTCTGGCCAGAAGAACTCATGTGCCACTCAGGATAACGAGTCTGAACTCTTACGGACGAGTTCGCACTGTGGTGTTGCAACTTGGCCAAGCACAGTGAGCACTGTCTGGTGTCCATTTCGCTGACTGAGCTCGTGTTGGCACTCGCACTCCTCCTGGCAGCCTGCAGAAACCATGACCTCTGTCACTGCTTAACTTCGTCTGTCCGCGAATGAACAGTCATCTTATAATTATGCTGACTTGACGTTCACTAACCACTGGCCCTCGTCCTGGCTCACTTTCGGGCGAGCGAATGCCGCAGGCCGATCTTACTCTGATCTGCCAACGTCTGTTCGTACGCGATTCTGACGATTTCACTCGGACTAGTCCATTTCTGCCGGGTCTGCTCGACAGCGAACAGAGAACATTCGTAAATGTTCGGAGCTCCATTCGTCGTCCATGGTTGTCATATGCCTCGACATGGATGAAGGCGAGTCTGTTTTCTGCTCACGATCCATTCCATGGAAAGCAGCGTTTGATGGTTAACTCGATCTCGGGTTTCCTTCTTTTCGGCTTCCTCGAAGTTTGAATTTACGCGCTCGCGTACGAGTACGCTACCAAGTCGCCGGAAGAGGAAATGTATTGAACGCGACAGCTGGAGCGTGAGCGACAACTGTCAACAGTGGACACACGGGCGGGCGGGCGAGCAGGCAAGCGAGGCGACGAACATCCACCCACTCCCTCCGGAGAACTCGTCTCCGGCTGCGTATCTGGTGAGTTTGTCTGACCCGATTTCAATATCGACAGAATCGCAGTAACGGCTACATATGGCGTTCCGCTCGCGCGCATGTACGGACGTTCAACAGAGTATGCAAGACGAGCGTGTACGTTGAACTCGTGTCAAGTCTCAAAAGCAGAATGCGATCCCATGAGTGCAGGATGACTCGCGAAGGTTACGTGCATTTGCAGCGACATGCCAGGTGCCAAAATCTTTCGGCACGACACGCTTTCGTCCTCGGAAAATGCTCGGAAAATGCGCATGCGCCGTGAACGGACAGGCGGGGTTCGTTCGTCGGATTCGCGTATACTCATGGGGACGTCGTTATTTCTTTGGCAAACGTCGTCTGCGAGAGTGCGCTGCGCGTGGGGGATTGCGCACATCGTCACTCAAGCGTGCAATGTCTACTCTGCTCGCATCGTTATCTATCTGGCCGGCTGCTTTATCCAGTTATCAAATAGGAGACTCGTGCGCCGTACGACTGACGCTCGCCTTGGACTCACGGACTGCTTGCCTTCCTGAAGCCCGCTTGTCTGGCGAGTTTGCTGTAGACATTTGTCATTGCTGGTTAGTAAAGTGCTATGCTGTGAGGCGACTAGCCAACCATCCAGCAGGCAAGCAGGAATGAAGCCGGGCAGCCGGCACTGACGTCCGACTCCATCAGCCACAAGTGCCGCTTAATCGGGTTACGTTCGGTGCGCGCTCACTTCTTTGCTAGCTAGCGGGCTCACCCGTCCGCCTGTGTATATGTGTGTTCAGTGGTCGACTTCACGAGGACATGAGCGACAGACATTAGAAACAAACGGACGCTCGGAGTGACCACCGACACGAAGCCACGATGACTGATTCGTATGAACGGATAAAGCACCAAGTACTGTTTCCCATATTGCGGTGACGGACGAGCCGGTCAACAGACCTGGAGGCAGGACACCAGTTGGGGCGAGCTGGCGGTCCCTTCCGACTTTGGAGAAATCACCAGGAGTTCTCAAGGGCATAACAGTAGCGGCGACGGCAGCAGCAGCAGCAGCAGCGACGAAGCAAGTGTTACCAGAGGGGAAGCATGCAGACGAAGGCCGCCGCCTCTGTCTGGCAATGTGAAAAATCGCACTTTCCTCTCGTAGCCACGTTTTCTAAGGGAAGCAGCTGAACAAGTCAACGAGCGGCACAACCCTCCCCTCACTCACGGCCAGGGGGAAGAAACGGGTCGAGTGAAGCGACGCCTCTGCTCGGATACAACGGGGGCTGGGCAGACCCCAACGGCTGTTTGTCTGTCTCGGTCTTCTTGCTTGGAGAGGATGGAACAGCTTCGCGTCCTGTGGCGAACAGCGAATTTGTCAACGGCATTCAAAAGCAACCGAGAGCGAAGGGAACCGAGGGACGGGACGCCAGACGAGATATGATCGTCACAGGCGCACTCAGAAGCTTGAACCCGTGAATACTCTCGTGTATCAGGTTCGGGCGGACCCTGTGCATATGCATGCCCGTGCATCCCATTGACTCGTGGTTGTTCTGTCCGTTCGTTGCTGATTCGCGCGATTCCTTTGTAAATTGCCAACCAACGTTTCGAGGTCATCGACGACAGGAAGAAAAGAAGGATGATTGGTTGGTTCGCGCTACCTTCTGGGGGAAGGGGAGGGGACCGCGGCTCCCCCTAGTTACTGTTGAACTATTTGTTCTCATTGGTTGCGCTTTCTGCATTCGCCGCGCTGGTGGTGTTGTCCCTCACGAGGCTAATTCCTTTCGCCGCCGCGAAGACGACTACGACCGCCAACATCGCTGCTGCCAATACCACTGCTGCGGCTGCTGTCGACGTTGACAACAACATCAACGACGACAACAACGAATCAAAAGGCCATCCCCCGCTCCCCATCCTCCTTTTTGCCAGAGACGCCGACGGAACCATGTCGCCACATTAGCATGATAATAGCAAACTAAGCCCATCCCGCCGAGTCGAGTCGGGCCGAGCTCCTGATCCCTTCTGTAGCCGCCGGTTCCGACCGTGGCGAAGCTTTCCCATCCTGAGTCCGTTCTCCTGAGCTTGTTCGTAAATCTGCGTGGCTTGGACTGGAAAGTCGACGATCATGACAACATATTTATCGAACGATAACACCTCTGGACCTCCTCCGATTTCCCCTCTTTGGGTTGATACAGCGCGGCAAATAACTGCGCAAGTTCCTCTCGCGAAACGGGGGCACCTCAACGAATTATTTTCAACGATGCACCGCTATCGCTGGGATGGACGTTGGGCTTTTCAGCTTGTCCCGCTGCCTCACTTGGGGCCACCCCTGGTGTCTGACCGGTACCACTGTACGGCACAGCCCCACCGAAGCAAAAACGAACATTAAGCACAAAAATGGAACAATTGAACGAGCGGCAAGAGTGAGCAAGCAGAGCCACGAGGACGCCAGGAGTTTCGGGAAAAGTGAGGAGGAAGGCACAGGGAAAGCCCCACTGCCAGCGAACACCGTCTCATCTCGAACTCTTCGTGACAGAGCGGCTTTTTCATGCTGTTGTGTTGTAATATAATTGGTCGCGCGCGCACCGCTCTCCAGGGGGATCCTCTTCGGGAACGAGACGGGGAGCGAAGGAAAAACGTCTGCGATAGCGTTATGCAACGACGTCCATTATTCAGCTTTGACTTCTCGACGTGCGCCGGAATCTCCCAAACGCCTCCATTCCTTCATAAAACGACACCGAATGCGACTTCGCTTCCTCGGAGGGATCGAAAATCGGTGATTTTTCCCTTTTCATAATCCTCCGCTCAGGTGAAGGGAAAATAATCGGAAACGCTCGAATTGGAAACCATCATGTCTATCTAGTTTAGTGTTCGAAATTTCGGGCTCCCGAACGGTTCTGATCTCGGAGGATTTAGATGAATCGATTCCGCCGAAGAAAGGTCCAAATGCTTGCTTTTCAAGGAGACTCTCGTTCAGAAGAGATTCATCGGGAATTTTGGAAGGGGAGGTGGGGGGGGGGGGGAAAGCGGTGAAATCCTTCTGAGTCACCTCGTTGGACAGTACAAACATCACTCGAGAACGAAAGACTAGTCTAGAGCGCTCTGCCCGAATCTTAGAAATCAGCTGTGCACTGAACTAACCTGATTCATTGATGAGCACTAGAGAAACGACGGCGAACACTGTCAGCACGCGCAGCATGGCTCAGCGTTTCGGTAGTTCGGCAAAAGTTAACCGTTAACCTTCACAGTGAAGGGAGCTGATTCACAGAATCGTTTGCAATTCCACCACTTTGCCGGTTCTGTATACTTTTTTATCACTCGAATCAGTTGACAGGGTCACAAAACTTTTTTCTCACTACTCTATTCGACACTCGGTTCAAAATGGATCAGACACGCTTCAACTCCTTTTCGACTGCTACACGTTGGTCGGTAGCAGCCGGAATATCAGAACTTCAGCGAGAGAAAGTTGTCGGCAGCGACAGCCTCCGATGACACTGAGAGTCTATCTGAGAGCACGTGGAACCATCTTTGGCTGAGACGGAGCCGGTCCCTCTCCCAGTGCACTCTCCGAAAGGCGGTCTCTCCGGTCCAGGACACTCCCTGGCGGAGGACATCGCATCCAAATCCAAACACAGTCGCAAGGTCGATTCCGAACACGTGGCGCTCAGTACTCTCCAGCCACCCCAGGAGTTCAGCGAACAGGTGAATCGAGTCCCCATTCGTGTCAGGACGAAACGTGAACGGGAATCGATCGCACAGAGGAAGAATCTGGGTTTCCTGAAATTTTCTCTCACAAAACGCTCGCGGTACGCTTGACTCGGAAGAAGTCTTCCTGTTGAAGCACCGACTTCAACCTCGAGAAGTTCGGACGACTTCAAGGAAAACTCAACCTCGTCCACAGCCTATCGTTCCCTTGGGGGATTCTGACAGTACAACTCCGAACATCTTTGCATCTTTCACGTTGTCGCTCCTTCGGTGTTATTCTCAGGGCGAGAATTCTACGGTGGGCTTGGAATCGGTTCGGGGAGAACGTTCTTACTGGTGTCACCTCATCAACATCTTCCTCTCCAGGTTGGGTGCGCTAACCATCGAGTTATGCCGACCAATAGAACCATAGAATGAAAAATAATGAAATCAAAAGATTAGTTGGAGGCGCAGGATCCCGCGAAGCTCCCTCATCGTTTTTTTTATGGCATCGAGACGTGTCAGCCATTGCACGCCTCTTGCCTTGTTCTTGCTGAATCTAAAAAAAACTGGAGCAGTTCTTGGCTTTCCAATCAGATCTGAATCTTGGAATCAATCTCGAGTTACGTGAGCGGTGATCGCTTTAACTCGAGACTGGAGTCGGTATGTGGGCCATGACTTCCGTGACCGCGCATTTGGCATCATCATAGCAGTCATCAACTCTGTCCCTCATTCTTGGAGCGGATGTTGTGAGCTCTCTGAGTACTTCCGTCAACAGATCTTCGGGGAGTACGCCTCACCCGTTGGATGATTTGCAACCGATACGAAGTCTTCTTGAAGTATCCGAAATCTGCTCGCCGAGAGGGGATCTAAGTTTTGTGTTGCGCCTCAAAAACAATTTGATCGAAACAGGTTTGAATTCTACGCGGAAAACGAAAATGTCGATCGAAATCGTTCAGGAACCGATCGCGGGATCTCGTTTGACTTGAATCGGCACTTGCCGCACTCTCTCTTCTCATTTCTCATCTCCGTCCGTTCAAGTTTAACTGATTCGAGAGTGCCGTTCCCTGAAGGAGGCAGAAGCGGCACAGAAGACGGAGGAATGAAATTCAGCGATGGCCGGGTCATTACTTCGAATTAGAGCCATTTTCTTGCAAAGGAAACGCCGAACGCTCATTGGGATTTAATATTTAAACGGAAAAACGGAAACGCGACCTCCGCGACTCCAACGATGAAGTTTCCAAACTAAATGAGCAGAGGGCGAGCGAACGCGCGGAGTCGAGAGTCAGGTTAGGTGGAGTGAGTGAGTGAGAGCAGGGCACACAAAGACTGAATGAATTATTCTGCGCGTCGTCTTTTCTTGTCCTCGTCTCTCAAATGAAACAGATCATTACTCGGCCTCCTGTTTCTCCTCTTCTGCCCTCACGTCGCAAGGTCCTCGCTTGCTTTTCGATGGCATCTTTGCTTTGTCGGAATCCGGCAGAGGTGAAATTAAAAGTATCCACACACGGTTCAAGCATTTTACGTAGCTCGAGGACTGGCTCGTTCGAGCTATTCCAAGAGAGCATAAACGAACGGGGGAGAAAACGAGGTTTCGAGGGACACGGGGTCGAGCTTGGAATGGGAGTTGGCAAAGCCTGTTTGGATTTCTCTCCAGTTCGTTACTCGAATATTGCAGCAGTCATCAGCCGACATTCAAGGACCGTGTTAGTAGGGTTTGAGCTCCGGGGAGTCGATCGGTGAGTGGAGCATCAAAAAGCTAGAACGAGCAAGGGAGACGACCGAAGGCAGCACCCTTGAAAATCAATTGAGAATTTCCCCAATGCCGATGTCAACTCAAGCTTGAAACTCAGCTGGTGACGGAATAAACAAAAGAGAGCAAATGATAACGAGTCCAATGAATTCCTCGAGTAGAGAATGGAAGTCGGTTGACTAGTGTTCCTTTTCAACAAGTGATTGATCATCATGTCCTTTGAATCGAATTTCAAAAGCATCGAAACAACCTTGATCCATTCCTCATCGCCGGTCGCCCAATTTCGTACCGTATTCTGCAACTTGACGAGGACGAGAGTCGTCACGATCCGGCATGTTCGGTTTCAGCGAAAGATTTAGGCGGAGAGACTGTCCCTGCTTTCCAAGAGCAGCAGCCGTCGAGAAACTTGAAATCCGTTATCAGGATTCGCAGCATGAAGCAACGAAAAGAAGATTATCCAGGTCAATAACTCGTTTGTGAGTTGGACCTTCACGGTGGAACCGAAAGCGAACGACGGATTGATATCTATCTAGGTTGGCTGCTAAGCCGATCTTTGGCTAGACATGCGTCAGGATCGCTTGAAGGATTTCGTCGTAGTCCTCCTTTTATACTCTTTTCCTTCTCCTGCTCGACTCCGGTCTCTTTGCCGTGCTTGACGTCCCAAATCCAAACAGAGCAAAGCTCAGTGAGCAGTCGAGCTTACAGCAAGGCAGCGTTAATATGTACGCGTTGGCTTCGTTTGCTTCTTTGCAGCACGGATCTATCGAGACGATCCGGGTGAGAGGCTTCCAGTGGGCAGAGATTGGAAATTCTCTTTCACTCATCTTTGACACCTACGCCATTGCATCAGTTCCTTGAGGGTAGAGTATCGAGCTAACTACGGGTTTTCCTTTAACGCTGCTTCGTCGGGTTCCCGTCGATGAGAAAGGCGAAAACAGCTGCTTTTCGTTTGTTGGATGATATCGCAATCGCGGCGGCCGAGGAAGCAACTCACTCCGTAGCTCCTTTGCAGCTACCGTCTGACGGACGCAGAGGCTTTAGATGAGATTGGAATGAAGAAGGAAGCAACCAGTAAGTCAGTCAGTCAGTCAGTCAGACGGACAGTCTGTCGGCCTTTTCGTCCGTCGAAGAGTCTGTCTGCCCGTCCGTCAGTCAGTCAGTCTGGTGGTGTATCTGTCTGTCGTCCTTCCCGTTCGTCAGTCAGGCATGGAGCCGAAAGCAGACTGGCGAGGGCCACTGCGCGTGGTTGTAGTCCGAAAGCAGATCTCGTCCGTTCCTCCGACCGGACAGTCGGGCACCAGGGCGTCTAGCTCGTTGCATGGTTGCCTCGTTGGTTGGTTGCTTCGATCCCTCGTCGGTTCTATATTAGATCTTAAGCCAAATTAAAGGAGAACGCGTCAGAGCGGAAGGAGAGCCGCGAGCCTGACTGCTGCTCAAAGAGAGCGGATGAGCTCCTCTTGGCTCGTCCGCTAGCTCACTATAGTTCGCAATGACTCTCTGCCTCTTTGCGCCACGGCTGCTGTTACTGTGACGCTCGCTCAGCTTCGTCACGCGGTGCTCGGGCAAACCGAGCGACCGGACCGATGCTGGCAGAAATCGGCGGACGGAGTGATGGTCGCGGAAAAATGGGTTTACCGCCTTCGATCAACGCAAACGAAGCGCGCACTAGTGGCGACCTTCACTGTCTTCCATCCTCGATCTGTTTCGCTTGCTCGCTGTCTGCCGGTCTGACCTTGTGGAGCTCATTGATGTTCGCTCACTTGTTCGCGATGTTTTGTCCTGTCTACACAGACCCGTAATGCGAACAGAAGAGAAGAGAAGAATAGAATGCTGAATGAATCGGGAAGAGCTGGACCGAGGCGACACCCCCCGATCCTTCTAATCAAACAGGAATTCTGTATCAAAACAAAAAGAATGAACTACCAGCGCCATCGAGTTGGAGTAGATTTCTATTTTGACGCGGAGGCAGAATTCGTTCCCTTCTCACATCGACTTTCACCCCGTCCTTCGTTTGTTCTCCGACAGTGAATCATTCACGTTTTCCAAGATTTCGCGCGGAATACCTCATTCAAATTATTATCTCATTTTTTCCCGGAACGAGTGATCGCTGAACGATCCGAGAGCACAATATGTACTTGTCTCCTGAGTTCTGGAACCAGATAGAGCTGATTTTGGAAATTCAGACTCCTTACAGAAAATATCATAATATGTTGCACAAAACTCAGTTGCACGGCTTCTTCCCAAACACTCTGTTTTGTGAGTTCAAGGAAGGAATCTCATTCACGATTCTCTTGGTGACTATGAGCCAGAGCGAAGTGGCGCCATATTGCACCATTTGGGGTCGCTACTCCGACAGTCCCCCGTGTTTGGGGGAAGTCGATGATGTCGTCGTCTTCGCCGCCCTGGTCGTTGTCTCCTCATTCCACTTAACGTCCATTATATGTGTGCTCCCGAATCGTACCCTGTTGAAGAAGCGTCGGTCGCTCAGCACACCCTACAGATAACGCTCTCTCTCTCGTCTTTGGGCGTCGCTCCGAGGCTGTTTGTTGGTCTGCTCTTAAACAATCCATGAAGCGAATCAACAGTTCTAAAACGGCGAGACATCTTTCAAGCGAACTGTCGAGTCATACATCACTTCTGTGTCCGCGGAGACGACGAACCAAGCTGAATCATTCCTCTTCCTAATGCATTCAGAATCGGAGGACACGATTGCACCAGCCATCCCCCGAATAAACGACCCAAAAAGACATCGGCAATAGACATCGGAGACAGGAGAGTGCATAAGCAGGCGAGCGAATTTCTTCTCGAGAAAAGAATACACGGCGAAGTCATGCAAATGTGATTTCAATGTTCAGCCAATCAAGCGACTTTCTCAATCGGTGACTGCATTCTGTCGAGATGTCCAACATCACATCATCAAGCACCGCTCTTCTTCCAGCCTCGTCAGAAGTTACGGAGACGGGTTCGTCATTCTTTCCTCTTTTGTCCCGAGTGGTGAATTCGAAGGGTGACGAAGCTTTCTCTCGCCTCCCAACGAGACGCTGCTCGGGTGATATCGTGGACACTGAGACAAAACAAGCTTAGCTATATGTATGAATGGTAGAAATATGTTCTGGAAGCCAGTTTCGTATTGGAATTAATGAAGAATCACCTTGTCTTTGAGAGACCACAGCTTTTTCAAGCATTGAGATAGCAGGGAATTTTCGACTCAGATCAATACACTGATCGCGTTACAATGACCCCTGTGCACGAATGCACAAGAAGACTACCGCATGCAAAGCAAAACCATAGTGATGACCATTGACAGCGCCAACATGCTGTTCTTGCAGTCCCTGTTCAGCTCCCCCGCTCTGAGGGTTCTCTAGCCAGCCGCTCGAGCCGGGTTTTGGTCCCTAGAGTGACGTAACCCGACCTCAATAGGCCAGCTAGCAGAGGGACTGCCCTGGTCCCTCCGCGTTGTTCCCTCATCGCGGGTCCCTCTTTCTTTCCTGGGCTCGGTCCACCCCACCGACTCCTCGAGCACCGGACCAGCAGAGAATTGGGGCTGGCAGGATAGCTTGATCGCGGGCTAGTTTTCTTGCACGCAGACCGACAGGCGGCCGCTTTGGCCACCGCTGGCTGGGCTGCCTGCTAACTTAATAGCCGGAGAGAGATGAACAGCACACGCAATACAAGAGAGCGAAAAGAGAATAGATTTATTTCCAATGGCCCTTGTTGAACTCAATGAAGTTGCCCTCAATGACAACAATGCATCAGCGGAGGCGAAAGCGCCTTCGCACGAAGCGGTCAGTCGGGTGAGCAATATTCTTCGGGCTCGCCAGATGTTTCTAAACGGAGAAGAAAAATGTTCACGATTTCCTTCCCTTTTTCCTGTCGACGCGCCACAGGAGCCGCCTTCGAAGGATGCTGTTGTTGTCCTAGGTGAGACTCTCACTGCCTGATGATGGCTCAGTAACAGCACCTTGTTTTTGTTGTTGTTGTCGTTCCACGATTCGCTCTCAGAACCGATGCACCGGTTGTAAGGGGTCCTCATTAAGGTGGCTGCAATCTCATCTCGGAGACCCGCAATCCGACTCAGTCTTTTCGGTTCCTCTGGGACTCATCTGTCGGTTGCAAGCGTGGCAGACGCGCATAGTCAAACACAATAAGCCTGCTACTTTACGGTCAGAGGTGGCTACTCGTTAATCGACACGAGGTGTAAACAGATATTCGTGACCAGTGAGCTCTACACCCTATAGTCAACACTGATCTTACGGTATCTCTTTCCCTCTCTCTCTTTCTTTCTTCCTCCCCGCTTTTTCAGCGGAATCATATCCAAAATATTCAAATAGGTACAAGAATCCTCGTTTCTATCAGTACAGGTTGACCTGTTTTTCTTTGAGATTTCCTAAATGCCTCCCGACGAACCCGAAGACAAAACTGTTGCCACATCGATGTTGCAATCTGGTTGAAACCCTCTCATTTGCGAAGCCCTTTGGGGAACGGTGTCCGAGCATTCGGTATTTCGTCTGAGGGTAATCCGGAGATGAAATTCTCTTTTGGGAACGACACATGCCCACCAAGCTGTGGCTGCTTGTAGATTCGGCCCATCGGGTGGGGAGAGGAAAAACGAGGCAACCCGACACTCCTATGCCGACAGGAGTACGATTGTCGCGCGGATCTTGAGATGTAACTGCCAGATGGTTCTCCTGAGTACAGCTCCGCATCGTCGGAACAGTCCTCAACATTCCCGGGTGCTCGCTTCGACCATACACAAAGTGCTTTAACTTTGGAGTAACTTGCCGGAACTCTGACATAACACCGACAGTGCTCAGCACAGAGTTATGATTGTCTATCTGAGATTGAACATTGGATAACGATTGATTACCGCCCCTCGAGACGTGGTTAGCATTGAAACACAGGACGGGCTGTGCTAAACTCACGAGGAGACACGTCATGCGACTCTTGTTGCCACTGACGCTGCTCGTAACGATAATCGAATGATTCCGTTCCGACGGGGCTGACGATAAGCACTCATCACTCAAAACGCGTGGATTCGAGTCGAAACATAGATATTTGACTTTTATTTACAGTTACACTTCCGTCTGAATCCGTTCTGTGCACAGGACAACATGTGAACTCGAGTATTTACAGACTTTTACAAAGCTACGATGACGAGGAAATATGGAAAGTTTTACTTAGAACACAAGAGCGTGGCAAAACGTAACTTACACTTAGGAACGATCACGAGGACGAACATAGTTTCTTAGGAATACCGCCTGTACGTGCTAGTTTCCGGATGAATCACGGCTTCATCATGCGCTCGATCCATCCGAGATAGGGAGTGATCTTCGTGAATACACCAGGGAAGTCTTGCGACGTGCAGTTCTCACGGAAAGTGGCGACGCCGGCCAGGACCAGTCGATTATTTTTGTCTGCGAAATGGATTCATCGTCAAGATTCTGTACTTCCTGAGCAGGAATCCCGGAGTGAAATTCGTAGAGAGAGGTGTTGAGCAACTTACCATTGACCACCACTGGGGAACCGTCATATGCAGTGCAGTGGCTCTGACGAGAGCGCTTGTCCGTGCAAAGGTGCTCCATGCTGACACCGCGTACCAGTTTCGTGGAAACGGAGTTTTGATAAACCTCTTCGCAATCGGATTGCTTGCCGATTATTTGACGGGACATCGAAACCTTCACGGAACATTCGGGCAACAGTTCTTAGATCCTGAACTCCACTTTCATTTCGACTCACCCGAATCAAGAAGCACCTGAACATACCTTCATGTGACCATTGTGAATGGGGGTATATTCGAGGACATATGCCAAGCGTTGGTCATAAGCCTCTCCAGCTACCGGCAAGCAGACAGGAATCGTATTATTGTGAGTTTCGTGTCTCAATGTCAGAAGAGCGATGTCGTCGTAGGCACTGCCTTCTCTGTACAGAGGGAACTTGTCGATTCGTTCGATATCGAACTCGAGACCCGCTCGAGTAGTCTGGCTCTCCGTCATAACCGAGTAGTACCTTGGGTTCCTGAAGGAATCGCAGGAGTTTTTCAACGTGAATGCTAACTATGGGTTCTATTGAGCCCACGCTTCGGACGGGAGGGACATTTCGAATGAACTCGACGACGTAACGAAGGCGCGGAAAACTTACATTGGCCTGTCATCGAAACAGTGCGCAGCGGTAATGAGATGGCGTTTCGAAACGAGAGCACCGGCACACATGAACTCCGCATCGAGTTTCCGTGGTTTGAATTCCAAAATTGAAGCAATGAACGGGTATTCAGGAAAGTTCCCGTCTCGGACTTCTCGTCCATACACTCTGCGAATAAATGTCACCACAATGAGCGATGAGAAGAGCATTTACCGTACCTGCACTTAGATCTTCATATAGGTGGCTATGCTCGAGAAGGATGCCGCCTCCCGTGTGATATTTGCTCTTCGAAAGAGATCATCGTGTCTGTTCGGAAGCCCCGGGAAAATGTCACAGCGAATACTTCCAACGACATTTTCCGAAAATGAGCACAATCTGATTCATAACAATACAGTGTTGGATTGTAAACCTTCTCAAACCGCATTCCTGATCACTTTTCGCGTCGTCGGACACCACAAAACCTACGAGGGCCAAGCTCACAAGAAACCGCATTCCTTAAAACCTGGAAAACAAGAGAACGTCTTACACACACGCAAATCACTCTCCTTTTCCGCGGAGTCCTGATCATTCACCTAGCCACAAAGGAACATTGAAAGCATCCACGATTCGTTGTCATTCATTTCGCTGACCGGCGGAAAAACTAACCGTACGAAAAAGCCCGAAGACGTCTGTCTCGCGGCTCGTTTGCCTCAAGTGGCTTTCGTTGACAACTCGTATGTGTGTTTGAAGATATCCAGTTGTCTTTTATCAACTCCTCGCCACGACCGCCTCAGCTCCCCCAGGCTCTCCCAATCTGTTTGAGCTGTTGTGACCGAGCTAAGTGTACACAGCGAGTCGTTACACAATAGTACTAGTGGGCAGTGAATTGGGAGTAGGGTACCGCTTCTTGAAGGACGCAGACATCTGAGGAGTTCAGGGGTCAAGGTAGGCAGGCCAGCCGAGCGGCCGGTCGGCAGGGCGCGACGGAATTAAGAACTCTGCCGCTCCCGCTAATGCAAACACTTACACCGGCGCAACTTGCGCTAATTGAGCTTTGACGCAGCCAACAATGGACGAGCACCGGTAACGAAACGCTAGCGGTGACAGAATGTCGCTCTGTGTCTGACCTCTCCGACATCAGCGAAGGAAAACTGATGCGAAACAATGCGGTCTTGCAGAATTCTACAACAATACAATATATTTGTTGTTGTCGCATTGAGCGTCCTATTTAAAAACGCATCAGTCATTCGTCGGGCGGTGACCGCTGACTTCTATGATAGTTCATCGGACGGTCAGGTGAGGGTTGAACTTTTTTGCTTCTGAACTGAGTTTTGAAATCAATGATCTGTCGTCGCCGTGATAGCTTCAAATTTTAGGAGTACAGAATCGCCTCCGTTATTGGATTTCTGAGTTCCGATCCCATTTTTCCGATTTTTCTCTAAGCGTGTCGATTTTGAGACCCCATTCGATATAACCTCATTGATGTCAACTTCGATCACTTCATTCTCGACTGTCCCAACGCTCCAAAACGGACGGAGATATTATACTTGAGATCTTGAGAGATATTTGACATGACCGACGAATCATCGTGTTCAGATATCGCACATTGCACACAACGAAACCCGCATCGATTAGCAGAGCCCAATGAATGGAAAGGCCTCCACAAAGACTGGACTTGATTTTTGCATTAGGTGAAGCAATTTTCTGATCTCTATTCTGTTGTGGCGCTTTGCAATGGCGGTGGTGAATCGACTTGTTTTGATTTGCTCCAAGCTCTTACCAGGCTTAGTGGAGGCAGTTCAGTGTGAAGCTCTACGCTGCAGGCACAGGGAACGTCGTTTTGAGGATTCCGAAGAACTCAGCGCAGAGATCTTTCCCAAGTGTTCAAGCAGCGCTCTTCCATGCAATCGCATTGTCAGATTCCAAGACTCTCGCAGCAAGGACGCTCCCGAGTCCGCAACAAATGATCACGTCGAAGTACGGCGGATTCCCCATCGAAGATTCAAGAATCAGAGTTTCCTGGAAGGAAAACACACGCACCACTCAGCTGCCGAATTCTGGGAGTTTTCTCTTTTTCACTAATCTCTTCTGTGTGACCTCTGTTCGTTGGGACCCTGTCACCAATAAGTATCAAGCGACCCTCTGGTCATGGCTTCAAACCGTGAAAGCTTTTTTCGTCATGGTTTTGTTGTCAACAGCGGTTTTAGCACCGTATCTGATGGAAAACTCCAGGGTACACTTGAATCCCACTATGGATGCAATCAACAAAGTGACAGACAGCTCTATGAAGATCAGCGGTCTTTGTTTAGCAGGCTCGCTGTGGTGGAACCGACGACGCGTTTTCAACCCACTCAACAATCTTCTTCTCGTATGGAACAGGTAAACTTTTTGATCATGCAGCTCCGCACTCGTTCGTCGATAGGTGGGAGTTTCGAGTGTCACAATATCATGAGGACGCCGAGACAGAATGCATGCTGAACTCTGCATTTCGTCCTTCCAGATCAGGACGACCATCTTGTGGAACCTCGAAGGGAATTTTCTACGGGAGTGTGATGGTGTCTTGTTGTCAAGCTGCCCTGTTTGCGATTCTTGGGTATCAAGTCGCTTTGAAAGCCTTTCCTGAAATTTCGGAGCCATGCTTTGCAATATACAGCGCCATCACCAGCTTGGTCTGGCCCTTTCTGCGATTTCCTCTGATTTTCCTGACCTTCGTCTTGGATATAGTGGCCAATTGCTTGGAGAATCTCGTTGCTCGTGCTCGAACTCATCAATTGTTCAGCAGGGCCGTGAGTAGCCATGGAAGATTCTGAGATCTCAAGTTTGAAAACTGCCGTAGATTGTGTCCCCTCCATTCTATTCCTGATTCCGTTCTTTTTGTTTAATCTGTTAGTCTACACTCTGTTCGCGGTCAGCATGAAGAACGTGATTTTTTTGTTCCAGGATTGCAACTGTGAGGTCACGCCCTCTCTGAAACGAGACATAATGGACATCTCGATCATTCTTCTCGACATCGAGGAAATGTTCTTGGTCTCTCTTGTTTTCCTGCTAGTGAACTTTGTGTCCTTGCAATTGGTACTCATATTTTCCGCTCTGGATGCAGTCGAAAGCAGGATGGATTTGGTAACCTTGGCGCTCACCGAGTGGACGTCTCTGTCAATTGCCCTTAGCGCTACAGAGCGTCTCCACACGAAAGTATAATAGCTTGTCATCCAGACATGAATCATTCCACATTCATGTATTTACTCGGAGGTGGAAAAAACACTCCGAGAACCCGATTCTTCCAGAAAATTCGTCTCAAAGATGCAATCAACGAGATGAATGACATCCCGACAACCACGACCAAATACCTTATCTCGATAGTAGCGAAAATGCGAGTAGCACCGTCAGTGGGCGGCCTCTTTGATTTCTCGCCCGCCGTTTTCACCACGGTAATCCGTCTCAAACATCATTCTGGGTTCCATCATCTCTCGAAGGGTATCCCCAATCGAGATTACCATTCAGAACAATCCTCATAGGAATGTCCATACTAAAGACCTCATCCCGTGAAATCTTTTCCAGCTTTTCTCGAACGTTGTGTCCTATATGATCATCATGATCCAATTTCAACAATCATCGTCATCGCAAGCTTCGACTCCTCATTGGGAATGAAATTTATTCATCGCACGGAAATTTGATGATGTCGCCAGATATTCTATGGAGTTTAAGCCACCCTCAGTGAACTTGGCTGCAACGAAATTCACAAATAAAACCAATATATCAATCAAATCATCGCATCCAGTGATGCCTGATCTCTGAGGATCAAAGTTTTTCAAAATGCCGCATTCTCTCTTATTGGAGTGCAGGCAGTCGTCTACAGACGGGCGCCGCAATAAACGGGCATTCTCCGATAACTTGTGTCCAAAGTTTCGATTCTTAAAAATTGTATTCGCAATCTTCATCAGTTCATCTTCGTCCAGTGACTTCCCTTGGAGGATGAGTTGAATACAGAACGACGGAACCGCGCTGCGGAATAAAGTCAGTCTTTAACAGACGCGCATGTTTTGAGGGGTCGGAAATATATGTGAACGGGCACTCCCCAATAGACGGGCAGGCTGTAATACTCGGGCAGGCTCGGAGCTAGACCCTGGCACCCGTAGCACGGAATACGGCTGTTTTCTCGAAATACGGTCGGTATTATACTACAGACCGTACCACCGTAATACGGCCCGTACCATATTACGGCCGTACCGTGCTTGATGTGAATACGGCCCCTTCCGTATTACGGCGTTACGGTCCGTATTGTGAATACGACCCGTACCGTAATACGGTATCATGGAATACGGTGTCTAATTTGAGCCTGGGAGTACTTCGAAGGGAATCGGGAATTGTAATATTGTACCCAGCGCCCGAATACAGCGCCCCCTGGCAATACGCCGGAGAGGCGCGCTATCAATAAAGATCATCAGTTCGTTCCCAGAACTCGTATCATAACTACATGGTGTCAATTGAAGTGGCTTAAGCTTTCAAAAAATGGAGAGTTCGGTCAACGGGAATGCACCGATGACGGCAGCGATGGCAGCGACAGTCGCTGCACCGGTTTTCAATGTGTCTCCTCCTCCACCGCTAGTCGTCGACGGGGTCGACTTCTACAATGACTGGGAGGATTTCAAGCAAGAGTACGAGATTTTCGCGCTCGTCACCCAAGTGAAAGCGCAGTCGGAAGAACTTCAGAAGGCAACGTTTCTGTCGTGCCTGGGTATCGACGCAAGGAAGTGGCTCAAAGGACAAGGTGTGGATGTGGCGAAAATCTCAAAGACCCAGATCGTGGCGAAGATCGATGCGAAATGTGCAAAGAAGTCATCAAAGACTCTGAAAGATTTCCAGTTCTGGTGCGACGACATGAATCAGGCTGAAGGCGAGCAATTCGACAAATATTTGGGAAGAGTCAGCAGAGCAGCTATGGTATGCAACTTTGAGGACAAATCCGAAAACATCGTGGATCGCTTGATACGCAGCCGTATCACCATTGGAATCCGTGACAAGAGCCTGCAACGTCAACTTCTGGCGAAAGATGCCGATCTAAACACAGTGTTGGAAAAATGTCAAGCCGCGGAATCAAGCTCGAAAGGGCAGGCGAAAATGAGTAAGAACGTTCCAGAAGAACAGAAGGTTGCCGGCGTCTCGAGACCTATGAGAAGGAATCAGCGAGAGACACCCAGGTGGAAAGAAGGAAACGA